>JAKELJ010000538.1:0-23249 GCA_025594165.1 Tamias sibiricus
AGGTGCTGTGGGAAAGCATTTTTCGCTCCACCTGTAGGCCTTTCCTCTCCACCTTATTGATTGTTTTTCTTTGCTGTTACAAAGCTTTTTAGTTAAATCCATCCTATTTAGTCACTTAAATTTTACTTCTTGCAATTTAGGAGTCTTATTAAGGAAGTCAGGTCCGAGGCCAACATGATGAAGAATTGGGCCTACTTTTTCTTCTATTAGATCTCTGTTCTAAGACTTTGGAATCCACTTTGGTTTGATTTATCGTACAGGTAAGAGATAGAGATTAATTTTCATTTTTTTGCTACATATGGATTTCCAGTTTTCCCAGCAAGGCATTTGTTGTATAGGCACTTCTTTTCACAGATGTATGTTTTTTGGCACGCTTTGTCTAGTAAGAGAAAAACCATATTTATGTGGTTTGTCCTCTTGTCTTCATTTCTGTACCATTTGGTCTTACAAGTACTATTTTGGTGCAATGAACCATGCTGTTTTGTGTTACTGTTGCTCTGTATTATAAGTTTAAGTCTGATATTGTGATGGGCCGACCTGCTCACTCTTCTTGCTAAGGGATTAGCTTTTGGTTATTCTGGTCTATTATTTTTCCAAATAAATTCATGATTGGCTTTTTTGTCTATTTCTATGAAGAATGTCCATTGAGATTTAAATAGAAATTTCATTAAAATCTGTATAACGCTTTTGGTAGTATGACCATTTTGACAATATTCAGACACTTCACAAAAGAAGAAATACATTGATCAACAAAACATGAAAAAATGTTCATCATCTCTAGCCATTAGAGAAATGCAAATCGAAAATTAACTCAAAATTATTGATTACACATCCAATCAGAATGGCAATTATCAAGAAAACAAATCAAAAATAAAAAGTTGTGAAGACATAAGGGAAAAGGTACACTCATACATTGCTTTTGTGACTAGCAAATTAGTACAACCACAATGCAAGAGCAGTATGGAGATTCCTCAGAACACTTGGAATGAAACCACCATTTGACACCAGTTATCCCAGACTCATCGGTTTATAACCCAAAAACATAAAATCAGCATAATACAGTTATGCAACCACAGTCAAATGTTTATAGGAGCTCAATTCACAATAGCTATCTATGGAACCAGAACAATCTAGGTGCGCCTTCAACAGTAATGAATCGGGGTAAAGGAAATATGGTAACATATAACATAATGAAATATTGACTCAGTCATAAAGAAAAAAATAAATGATGGCAATTACAGGTAAATGAACGAAGTTGGAGAATATCAATGCTAAGCAAAATAAGAGCCAACCCAAAAAACCAAAGGCCGAATGTTTTCTCTGATAATGGATGCTGGATGCCATAATGGGGGGTGGGGTAAGAAAAGAAATGAAGAACTTTGTGATTATAACCGCAGAGGGGAGTAAGGGAGGGAAGGGAGGTTAGGGTTTGAAAGACAGTGGAATTGAGATGGACATTATTCCCTATAAACAAGTATGAATACACTACTGGTGATGACTCTGCACAAGTGACAGCCAAAGGAAGGAGTAGTTTGGCACTCCATTTGTGGGTACAATGTGTCAAAGTGCATATCCTAACTGTCCATGTATAACGAATTAAAACAATATAAAAAATAAAAGTAAAATAAATCATCGTTAAAACATGTGACTCTTCATTTTTATCTTAACATTCATACAAGGTGTGATAATTACAAGGGTAGGCGTAAAACCTGAGACAGTTTTGGCTTTCCTGTGAAGCACATGCATTATGTAGGAAGGGAAGTAAGTAAATGATGCTTTCAACTTAGGTAAATGATAGAGGTGGAGGCACATATTCCTCTGTCATAATAATGCAAGAGGAAAAATGAAACTGGGAAACTTCCCAACTGGTACAAAAGAAAGACCAAACACTGTTTTGATTGGAAAGTATCTAAATTCACTACTGAATTTAGATATTCACTGGTATTAATTCAAAGTCATCTTTTCCACCTCAAGTCATTAACACATATGAGATGTATTGAGGGTTTTCTTTTCTCCATTAGGCATTAAAAGGACATTCCGTTTGCCCTTCCAGAACAGTTGTCTATCTTTCCTTGCTCTCTTGCACCAGGGAGCTGAACCATTATGGATTGCATCAACCAGATCCCTTGCACTCTGAATTCCGGGTGTTCATCTGAACAACAGGAAACACTGAAGGCATTGGAGGCAGGAAAAGAGCAACGCTGGGGTATTTATTGTCAAGGAGTAACCGAGAGGCTATGGTATGGGCAGTGGCTGTGTTCCATCTCAAAGGAAGGCCATCTCTTATCTGTGAGACCCTCATAAGGTGTTGAAAACAGCTTGCCAGCTGTGTCACTTTGCCTGTTCCGTCATCCTTCAATTAAGATGTGGGTAAAAGACTGCTCTTGGTTTCCAGCCTAGGCTTTGTCATACCATCCCTTTGATTGTTCCTAAACCCTTCCCAATGTTAGTCAGACTTTTCACCATTGTGACCATGACACTGACGAGAACAACTTAGGGGAGAAAAAGTTATTTGGGACTTCATGGTTTCAGAGTTCAGGTCCATGGTCAGCCAACTCCACTGCTTAGAGTCTGAAATGAGGCAGATCATCATGGAGGAAGGGCATGGTAGAGAAAAGATGCCGACTCTCACTCACAGCAGCCAAGAAGAGAAGAAGACAGCAGGGACAGATAGAACCCAAAGTCACAGCCCCAGTAACCTACTTCCTCCATCCCCTACCCCATCCTGCCTACAGTTACCACCATAGTATTCTATTTGAATTAATTAAACCACCAAATCCTATAATTCCACTAATGAGACACACAGCACTTACAATCCATCTTTCCCCCTCTGAACATTGCTGCATTGCCTATCACATGGATTTTATGCAGGAGGACATTCCAAGCCCAAATGATACAGCAAATAATCCCTAGCAGTAACATTTCCTCAGAATCACCCAGTTGAGTAAGTCCGTTTGTTTCTGGACTTGTGGCTGTCACAGCATCGAAAGATCTTCCTGCCAAGAAAACACAATAGTTAGAACAATAAGGGTTTCGAGATCACTTACTCTCCAAGTTCTTTCTATAAAAAAAATAAAATTGGTGCTCACAAGAATAGGTCAGCTTTTGTCTATTAACCATGGACAGGCAAACAAGAGCCTAGAAGCTGCCAGGGCTCTTGTCCTTTTCAACCAGTGCTCTCACCTTGGATGCCAAAAGCATGAATCAAATCACTGAGCTTTCTTAATTAATAATAACTATGATCCCTGTAACATTAGTTAGTTTTTATTAAGGACTTCTGCATGGCAGTCACTGTACTACAAGTGTACATTTATCATCTTCAGTTCCCTCCCCCAGTCTCCACAGTATGGCTTCCTGCATTTTTGCCAGGGCAGGATACGGAAACCCAGGGGCTAAATATGTTTATCCCTGGCCTGGTGAAGTGTACTGCATAATTCACCACCTGGGCCTTTCTGACAACAGCAGTCATATTCAAAACACTGTGTAATTGCCTTTTGGCCGAAGACCCATCATTTGGCTGAATCCAAAACCAAAGCAAGTCCAAGACCAAATGTCAAATGATGCCTAAAGCAAGATATGGTGTGAAGACAGAAAGGGAGGGAGAGTGTGTTCAGACTGTCCACAAGTGTCCATGTTCCCCCATTAACACATTCTTCATGGTTTCACCCAAGAGGAAATGGCCATCGTGCCAGGACAAACCATGCAAGAAAAGTTGTCCTTCGTCAGGCCAGAACGCCCTGGGAAACAGAGGCCAAAGAACTTGATGGGCACAACAGCTATCAATGGTCCCCAGGAAGGCCCTATGGTTAGGGGGCCCAAACAGGAGCCCACAGCAGAAACAAGGAAGTTTGTCAAGGAACCTAGGAACCCAGTAGTACTTGGCCATTATCGCCACCCAAGCTGTCTCTCTTACCCAGGAAAGTTTGAAGAAATATATACAGCCCTGGGCACCCACCCACCTCCTGCAGCCCCTGGGAAGCAGTTAGAACACTGGTCCAAATGGTTTTCTTCTTCTTGACCAGAGGCCCTGCTCTAACAGTATTGAGAAAAAAATGCTCAATATCACTGATCATCATGGCAATTAGCTAATCCAAACCACAATTAGATATCATCTCATCACGGTTACTGTGGCTACATCAAAAAGACAAAAGGTAAGAATCTGGTGAGGCTGAAAGGAGAAAGAAGAATCTGCACAACGTTTTTTTTGTGGTGAGAATGTAAACTGGTGCAGCCCATGATGAAAAACGGTACCATCTTCCTCAGAAAAATGAAATTATATTTTCCAACCATGTGATCAATATAACACTACTGAGTAATACCAAAGGAATCTGAGATTAGCACACCAAAGAGCCATTTTGTACTCCCATGTTTACTGCAGCACTAGTCACAATAGCCTTGGTACAAAATCAACCAAGGTGTCCACCAACAGATGAAGGGGAAAAGAAAATGAGGTTCATATTAGCCAAAAGAAGAATAGAATTCTAATATTTGTTGCAACATGGATGGAACCAGAGGACATTACTTTAAGGAGAAATAATGCCAGAACAGAAAGAAAAATTACCATACTTATATTGGGAAACAAAAAATTAAACAAATAAAAAAAGTTGATTTCATAGAAGTAAGACAAGGTTTGCTGGAGGTGGGGGAAGGTAAAAGGGGAAGAGGAAATAGAGAGGGTGGATAATGGGTACCAACACAGTTAACATAAGTTCTGAGATGTTCTATTAAGCACGGTATTGTGACCATGTTCATAATGTAATTAACTATTTTATAAAGAAAAAGACGAGATGTCTTAAAGTCTCCCAACAGAAAGAAATGCTAATTTAAAACTATACACATTGTTATATTTAAAGTGTGTGTTAGTCTTGCTTTCATCACTGTCACAAAACCTATCTGATGTCAATAGCTTAAAGGAGGAAAGATTCATTTTGAAGAGATCCTGGGAAGATGGCCGACAGTGTAGGGAGTGCTCCTCGTGGAACGGCAGTTTGCAGAAGAGACGTGGTAGTGGAGAAGTTTGAGGCGCGTTGCTCGCGGTTCAAATGCAACTGAAAGGGGAGCTGAGACATTCCTAATGCACCTCTGCAGACAGCCGAAAATACGAAGGTTCTCAGGACACAACAACATGGCAGGGGCAGAGTCGCAGCGGTCCACAGTCCAAAGCAGCGCTGTTTGTGCTGCAGGCGCAGGGGCCGCAATACCATCTCCGGCAAGGAGACAATCCACCCAGCGGCTTTGAAACCCCCACTCAGCGAGGAGGGATAAAAAGAGGCCTAGAGGCTCAATTTGGGCGGATGTCCATGTGGAGCTCTATTCGCACTGCTTGCCAAGCCAATCACGGCAGGCTCCTGGGAGGTGACACAAGGGTCTGCGGAGCTGCTGTTGAATGGTGAGGAAAACGCCGGTCCATCTTTGAGAAGTCGGAGTGGCTTGACCCAGGACAAAGGGGGAGGAAAAGACGGAGAGGAGACAACAGCTGCAGGACATTCCAGGGAGAGCCCCAGCGCCCTGAAGGGCAGCGCACACTCGGGTGAGTCTCGGCGTAACAGAAGGGCCGAGGGCGGTGTCTGAGGCCAAGCGCAGAGCCACACAGAATCTGCAACTGTGGGTGGGCGTTGGGAAAGGAGTTGCCTTACTGGAGGGTTCTCTTACCGGTGCCATTCATCAGCTGAACAACAGCCATCCCCCTGAGCCACTCCTTCCACTGAACCATTCAGTCACTGGCCTAAGATGCAGCCTGGAACTCCTCACTAGACAGGATACTCAGGACTGTCTAACGATGAGGTCCAATAACTAATTGGGTTTTGAACTGGAAGAGGGAAAAGAAGAGGGGTTTCCCAGGGCCCATTTTGTCTGCAGACTTGGGGTTCGACGTTGTTTTTCTATTCTGTTTGTTTAATGGTTGGTCTGCGTTGCTACTATTGGTTTTTGGGTTTTTTGTTTCTTTTTCTATGTTCTTTTTTTGCTTTGTTTTGTTTTGTTTCCTTTCCACAGTGATTGTCAGTTGTGGTTTGATTGTTTGCTTCCGCTCCCTTTTTTCCTTTCCTTCTTTTCTTCCTTCTCACTCTTGGCCATCTTTTCTTCCTCCTTAATTCTTTCAGTATTTGCCATCCTGCCAGTGCATACTAAACAGAGGCAAAAACAAGCTGTATAACGCAGAAACTTGGGATTTCTAGAACCGGTTTGCAATTGAAACTGTGGATAGCAAAGTGGGGTGTTATATAATAGTTTACTCTCTGTTTCTCTTTATTCTCTTACCACGTCCTCTCTCTTACACCAATTTCTACTCTTTTGTCATTTTTTGTCCTTTTTCCATCGTTATTTATAATCTAAATGTGGTCCTTTTCCACCGAATTTGTCTAATCCAAGTTCGCTTTCCTTATTTCTTCATCTACTGATAATATACCACTTCGCACTAAACCATTTTCAATGGAACTATCTTTTAATTACTTTCCCAAGAAAGAACAATTCAAGACACTTCCTTCTTCCTAAAACCATAATAACCTCTGTTATCCAATACTTTGAAGCTATTAAAACCCCATCAGAAGCGTACAGAGTAAAAATTGGGGGAAAATAATATCTGGGTTAACCAAATCTGTAACATTGTGATCAAACTTGAAATTTTCTGAATAGAAAGATGTTTTAGGTTTTAAAAGTGTAAAAGGAATTATAAAGGGATCTGATAGCATTGTACTACAGGAACAACATAAGGCTTTAAGGTAAAATCGAAATAGTCAAGGTCCCACAGTGCAGGAAGAAAAGACCCACACAAGCAACATGAAAAAACAAGGAAGAAAATGACACAAACAAATCAAGATAACCTCATCAGTAGATTTCATGGCAAACACAGTTGGTCAAATGCCAGAGATGGAATTTAGAATTACATATTGCCAAATGTTTATGGAACTTAAGAATGAACTCAAAAAATGAGATGAGGGAGCAAGTACAGGAGGCAAAAGATCATTTTGACAAAGAACTCCAAAAACAAATACAGGAAGTAAAAGATTACTTCAATAGGGAAATAGAGGCTCTAAAGAGAAACCAAACAGAAATTCCAGAAATGAAAGAAGCAATAAACCAAAATAAAAGTTCAATTGAAAGCATCTCCAACAGAGTAGACCACTTGGAAGAAAGAACCTCAGACAATGAAGACTGAAAATATATGTCCTAGAGAAGAATTTAGACTATACAGCAAAACTCATTGGAAATCAAGAACATAACATCCAAGAATTATGGGACAGCATAAAAAGACCAAACTTAAGAGTGATTGGCGTAGAGGAAGGGGCAGAGTTTCAAGCCAAAAGGAATGAGTAATTTATTTAATGAAATAATTACAGAAAATTTTCCAAACTTGAGGAATGAATGGGAAAACCAAGTTCAAGAGGCATACCGAACACCAAACAAACAAAATCTCAACAGATCCACACCAAGACACATTATAATGAGAAAATGCCTAATATACTGAGCAAGGAGAGAATACTAAAAGCCACAAGAGAAAGGAAGCAGATTACATATAGGGGGAAACCAATCAGACTATGTTCAGATTTTTCAACCCAGACCTTAAAAGCAAGAAGATCCTGGAATAGCAATATTTCAAGCTCTGAAAGAAAAGGGATGTCAACCAAGAATCTTATATCCAGCAAAATTGAGCTTTAGATTTCGAAGATGAAATAAAAACCTTCCACGACAAGCCAAAAGTTAAAAGATTTCACAACTCGAAAGCCAGCACTTCTGAACATCCTGGGCAACATTTTTCATGAAGAAGAAGAGAAAAGATAACAATGAAAATCAACAAAGGGAGATATTAAACTAAGGAAATACCCAACCAGAAGAGAAACCAAATCAAGCTAAAGACCATAATTCAAATAAAAATGGGATGGGAATAAAAATCACATCTCAATAATAACCCTGAATGTTAATGGCCTAAACTCACCAATCAAAAGACACAGATTATCAGAATGGATTAAAAGAAATGACCCAACAATTTGCTGTCTCCAAGAAAACACACCTCATAGAAAAAGACATCAACAGACTGAAAGTGAAAGGCTGGGAAAAGTCTTATCACTCACATGGCTGGCGGAAACAAGCAGGGGTTTCCATTCTCATATCAAATAAGGTAGACTTCAAACCAAAAACTAATCAAGAGGGACAAAGATGGATATTTCTTACTACTTAAGGGAACCATTCATCAACAGGATATAACAATCATAAATCTATATGCCCCAAATAATGGAGCACCTACATTCATCAAACAAAACTCTTCTCAAGTTCAAGAGTAAATAGACCACAACACAGTTATTCTAGGGGACTTCAACACACCTCTCTCACCAATGGATAGATCATCCAAACAAAAGCTAAACAAAGAAACTTTAAGCCTCTACTTAAAACAATTAACAATTTAGACCTAACGGACATATATAGAATATTTCATCCTCAGTAAACGAATACACTTTTTTCTCAGCAGCACATGGCTCCTTCTCCAAAATAGACCATATATTAGGTCATAAGGAAACTCTCAGCAAATATAAAAAAATAGAGATACTACCCTGCATTCTATCAGACCATAAAGGGATGAAAATTGGAAATCAACGACAAAACAAGGATTAAGAAAAACTACTTCAACAACTGGAAGCTAAACAACATGCTACTGAATGAACAAGGGGTTGAAGAAGACATCAAAGAGGAGATTAAAAAATTCCTAGAGGTAAATGAGAACACAGATACAATGTATAGAAAATCTCTGGGACACTATGAAGGCAGTAGTAAGAGGAAAAAATCATTGCACTGAGTTCATTCCTTAAGAGGAAAAAAAAAAAAACAACAAATAAAATGACTTAACATCACACCTCAAAGCACTAGAAAAAGAAGAACAGACCAACACCAAGAGCAGTAGAAGACAGGAAATAATTAAAATCAGAGCAGAAATTAATGAAATTGAGACTAAGGAAACCATTCAAAGAATTGACAAAACTAAAAGTTGGTTCTTTGAAAAAATAAACAAAATTGACAGACCCTTAGCATGCTAACGAAAAAAGAAGAGAGAAAAAAACTCAAATTACTAACATTCGTGATGAAAAAAGGGAATATCACAACAAACACCTCAGATATACAGAAGATAATTAGAAATTACTTTGAAAACTTGTATTCTAATAAAACAGAAAATACTGAAAGCATTGACAGATTTCTTGAGTCGTATGATTTGCCTAAACTGGATGTGGAGGCTATACACAATTTAAACAGATCCGATTACAAGCGAAGAAATAGAAGATGTCATCAAAAAGCTACCAACAAGGAAAAGTCCAGGACCTGATGGGTTTACAGCCGAGTTCTATAAGACTTTCAAAGAAGAACTAATACCAATGCTCTTCAAAACTATTTCAAGAAATAGAAAAAGAGGGAGCTCTTCCAGACTCTTTCTATGAGGCCAATATCACATTAATTCCAAAGCAGGCAAAGACACATCCAAAAAAGAAAACTTCAGGCCCATATCTTTAATGAACATAGATGCAAAAATCCTCAACAAAAATCCTGGCAAATCGGATACAAAAAACATATCAAAAGATAGTGCACCATGATCAAGTGGGGTTTATCCCAGGGATGCAAGGCTGGTTCAACATTCGGAAATCAATAAACATAATACATCACATCAATAGACTTAAAGACAAAAAATCATATGATCATCTCAATAGACGCAGAAAAAGCATTTGACAAAATACAACACCCCTTTATGTTCAAAACACTGGAAAAAAACTAGGAATATCAGGAACATATCTCAACATTATAAAAGCTATTTATGCAAGGCCCCGAGCTAACATTATCTTAAATGGAGAAAAATTGAAAGCATTCCCTCTAAAAAACTGGAACAAGACAGGGATGCCCCCTTTCACCACTGCTATTTAACATAGTACTGGAAACTCTGGCCAGAGCAATTAGACAGACGAAAGAAATTAAAGGGATCAGATAGGAAAAGAAGAGCTCAAATTAGCACTATTTGCTGATGACATGATAATCTACCTAGAAGACCCAAAAACTCTACCAGAAAACTTTTACAACTAGTAAATGAATTTGGCAAAGTTGCAGGATACAAAATCAATACACATAAGTCAAAGGCATTTTTTTGTACATCAGCAACAAAGACTCTGAAAGGGAAATGATGAAAAATACCCCATTTACAATAGCATCAAAAAAAAATAAAATACCTGGGAATCAACCTAACGAAAGAGGTGAAAGACCTCTATAACGAAAATTATAGAACACTAAGAAAGAAATTATAGATGAACTCAGAAGATGGAAAGACCTACCTTGCTCTTGGATAGGTAGAATTAATATTGTCAAAATGTCCATACTACCAAAAGCATTATACAGATTTAATGCAATTCAAATCAAAATCCCAATGTCATTCTTCAAAGAAATAGAAATAGCAGTCATGAAATTCATCTGGAAAAATAAGAGACCCAGAATAGCCAAAGCAATCCTGAGCAAGAAAAGTGAAGCAGGGGGCATCACCATACCGGACTTTAAATTATACTATAGAGCAATAGTAACAAAAACAGCATGGTATTGGCACCAAAACAGACTGGTGGGACCAATGGTACAGAATTGAGGATACAGAGACTAATACATATAATTTCAGCTATCTTATATTAGACAAAGGCGCCAAAAATGTACAGTGGAGAAAGGATAGCCTCTTCAACAAATGGTGCTGGGAAAACTGGAAATCCATATGCAACAAATTGAAATTAAAATCCTTATCTCTCACCATGCACAAAACTCAATTCAAAGTGGATCAAGGACCTAGGAATTAGACCAGAGACAATACGCCTAATAGAAGAAAAAAGTAAGCTCCAATTTCCAACATGTCGGATTAGGCCCCAAGTTCCTTAATAAGAATCCTGTAGCGCAAGAATTACTACCAAGAATTAATGAATGGGATAGATTTAAACTAAAAAGCTTCTTCTCAGCAAAAGAAACAATCAGTGAGGTGAATAGAGAGCCAACTAATTGGGAACAAATATTTAATACATGCACATCAGATAGAGCACTAATTTCTAGAATATATAAAGAACTCAAAAAACTTTACACCAAAAAAACAAATAACCCAATCAATAAATGGGCTAAGGAATTGAGAAGACACCTCTCAGAAGAAGATACACGATTAATTAACAAATACATAAAAAAATGTTCAACATCGCTGGCAATTAGAGAAATGCAAATCAAAACTACTCTAAGATTTCACTTCACTCCAGTCAGAATGGCAGCTATCAAGAAACACAAGCAACAATAAATGTTGGAGAGGATGTGGGGAAAAAGGCACACTCATACATTGCTGGTGGGACTGCAAAATGGTGCAACCGTTATGGAAAGCAGTATGGAGATTTCTTGGAAAACTGGGAATGGAACCACCCTATGACCCAGCCATCCCACTCCTGGGTCTATTCCCAAAGGACTTAAAAACAGCATATTACAGTGACACAGCTATCTCAATGTTTGTAGCTGCGCAATTCACAATAGCTAGGTTGTGGAACCAACCTAGATGTCCCTCAGTAAATGAGTGGATTAAGAAAATGTGGTATATACGCACAATGGAATTTTACTCAGCAATAAAAGAAAATAAATTAATGGCATTTGCAGGTAAATGGATGAAGTTGGAAGACATAATGCTAAGTGAAGTTAGTCAGTCTCAAAAATCCAAGTACCAAATGTTTTCTCTGATATAAGGAGGCTAGTTCATAGTATTGTTGGATGGGGGGGTACATAGGAGGACTAGAGGAACACTAGAATGGTCAAAGGGAAGGGAGGGTAAGGGAGGGAGCAAGGGGGGAGGGAGGGGGAGAAAAGGAAAAAAAAAAAAAAGAAAAGGTGGTTGAATGAGACGGATATCATTTTCCTAATGCATGATTGTAAGACCTGAATTGTACGAATAACTTTGTATACTTTGTATACAAACAGTTGTATGTGAGTTGTACACATTAAAAAATTATTTAAAAAAAAAATATAAATTAAAGCTTGTGGGGGACATTCCAGAATCCAAGCCATAACAATATGTAATGAGATTATCACACTGTTATTCCATAAATATCTACGATTTAAAAAATTTTTTTGAAGTGCCAGCGGACACGGTGTTACCATATCTATAACCCAGCTACTTGGTGGCTTGAGGTGGGAAGCACCACTTGAACCCAGGACTCCAAGGCCAGCCTGTGGGCAACATAAGCACGATCCTGGATCACTATAATACTAATGAATAATTAATAGTTAATAGTAATAATAACATTTGATTGTTGATTAATGTTAATTTTGAAGTAACACATTTTAGAAAAAGAAATTACATATAGCAAACCTATTCTTATCTATATTTTTGTGATCATCAGGTTAGTATCTGATTAATAAGGAAGAAAGGTATTAGAAACAGTGAAGTGAGAAAAAAACACTTGCTTTTCAGAAAATGCTCCCATTTTTTCCACCAAAGCCCATGTTCTCTTGGATACCGTGTTTTTGGCGCGGGAGGAAAGAGCTGGGTTTCAAAATAGGGTCCTGGCTAGAGAACCCAAGAAGGCACTGGCCATGCCCCTTTGAGCGAGCAACATCTGGGCTTCTGCCTGTTTGAACCCCCTGAGGACTCAGCTTGCCACAGGTCCAAGGGCAACTGGGAACACCACCTGGTACACTTGGCTCCTGCTGCCCTCACCCAGCTCTGCCCACTGAAGGAAGTTATGCCATTTTCCCTGAGCTTTGGTTTTTCCTCATGTGTAAAGGAGCTGGTGGATTTTGTAGAGCAGCGTCCAGCATCTTATGAATGCCTCCATCCTACAAATGAACGTCTGCTTGGGAACAAGCTGACAAGAAGCACGACAGGAGAGCCTGGCACGTGGGATCCCTCTCCCTCTCCCCTTACATACACCAGGGCCTTTTCAGTCGGGAGAGAGGACCCTGGAGGCAGATGCTCAGCTTCTGGAGACTCAAGAATCACACATTCAAGGCCAGCAGACCAAATCTCCATGTCCAGAAACCCCAATGGAAACCCAGCCGTGGACAGACCATGGAACCTGGGAACACCAGTGTCCCCTCCCCAAGTCTTGTTCCAATGTTGCTCCTTGTGAGGGATTTCTTGTGTAAACCCTCTGGCTCCCAATCTTGGTGCTTGGGTATATTTGGATTATGGTATGTAATTGCTTTCCAGGAAATGGTATGAACTTTTCTGGTTCTTCTAAGCCATATTTATCAGATGTTAGCCCTTTAAATTGCTCAGATACTCAAAGGAACAAGAAGAGATCACCCTAATCCCAGCAATCCTGTTGGCTGCGATGTTTGTCCCAACTCAGGCTGTACCTGTGACTTTTTTTTTTTTTTTTTTTTGTACTGGGGATTTGAATTCAGGGGCACTTGACCAGTGCCATATTTTGTATTTTGTTTAGAGGACAGTGTCTCACTGAGTTTTGCGTTAGCAACCATCGCTTTTGGCTGAGGCTGGCTTGAACTCCCAATGCCTCACTGCCTTGCAGGCCTCTGGGAGCCTCTGGTGATGATAGGCGTGTGCCACCATGCCCGGCCTGTATCTGTGAATGTTTTTAAAAAAAAAAATTTATTTTTTAGTTGTAGATGGGCACAATCCTTTAATTTATTTTGTTTTTAGTGGTGCTGAGAATTGAACCCAGTGCCTCACATGTGTAGCAAGCACCTCTATCACTGAACTACAACCCCACCACTGCAGCTGTGATTTCTGTGAGGAACTGAAGGCCCTGTGAGAGCCCTAGTTCTGCAATTTCCAAAGACCGATCCCCAGGAGGTATTCATAATATACGGAACAGTTCCTACATGAACCTAGTGAGTGACAAGCAGGACATTTCATTCTAATGACAACAAAAAAAGCACTTCATGCCTCAGTCCCCCAATGCAAAGAACCTCCTGAGTCCAATGGATGATGGGAGAGTAAGATTTGGGGTTATGACAATGTTAAGGAGACCTCATCTGTGTGACTGTGGAAAGCTGCTGGATGTCTCTGGGCCTCCATTGCTCAGAGAAAAGAGTATTATAAGACACATATTTGAACCCCCGGATCAGTGTCCTAGCATTTAAAGGACTCAGGAAATGCTTGTGAACTACAAGTCCTGAATCTTCTAAACTTTTAGGGAACCCCAAGGAAGAGAAAAATAGCCAAGAAACTCGTTTCAGAGGAAGAGGGAGTCCCTGCCAGCTTCCCTCTTTCCTTGTATAGCGTAGAATGCTGCAAGGGCGTTATGAGACCCCTCAGAAGGTAAATGATTATGAGAGTATAACCTATCAGTGAATTAATCACTGATATTGGATTAAAGGGTGAGACTGTGGCAGTAGGGTGTGGCTGGAGGAAGTAGGTTCATTGGGGGGGTCCTTTGGCGTTATATTTTATCCCTGGTGGGCAAAGAGTGCGCTCACAGACACCCTCTCTACTCTCTCTCCATCTCTCTCACCCTCTCTCTCCTCTCTCTCTCACTCCTGGTTGCCATGCCATTGAGCTTCATTCCTCTACCATGAGGTCACCTCACCTGAGCCCAGAGCATGGCATTGGTTGAACTAGTGGAACTGAACCTCTGAAGGTGTAGCCAAAAACAAACGTTTTCCCTCCTTTGAAAAGTTGTTCCTGTCAGGGTTTTGGTCAGAACAATGTAAAAGCAGACTAAAACAGGAGAGGATTCCAGAAGCTGCTGTATGTGTGTGTAATGTGATGGGGGTGCTGGGACAGACCTCTGCTGCTCCCCCAGCCCAGGTTCAGGACTGCTGGGAGAAAAAATGTGTGTCCACCCATGGGACTGAGAACCTTCACCTTTCCATCCCACCTTGTCTCTGCTTCATCAAAGTCTCTGCATCTGCACAACAAAGTCTAAAGATTAAAGTGCAGCAGCCAAAAATGCAATATATTATAGTATACATGCATACATATAATACTTAACATATCTTTAGATATATTTTTTATATATCCAGGAGGAACATATACATTTTTTTTTTCATTTGAAAAATATAGTGTTGCTGTTGGCTCGGGTTAGCTCTTAGCCACCTGCACTTACCTATTAGTACTCAAATCAGGAGCATAGCCAAACCACCACCAGCAAGTGCCAACCAGTTTAATTGCTTCTCCGCCCGTTCCTTAGCTTTGAATGCATTCAAGACCTACCTCCAGTGGAGTACATGGGTTGGAAGGCAGTGGCCTCCATCCAGGAACGTCTCAAGTGGTGGAAAATACCCCAGTTCAGAATCTTCACCCTCGAAGCACAGCCCTGAGTGCCCTGGTGTAATGTTCTTTGCTTTCTGGATAATTCACAGTATTTCTCCCTCTGCCCTGGTGTGACTCACTCTTTGTCTTTCCACATTGTTAAGCAGGACTCACCCTTAATGTTTCACCCTCAGCGGGCTTCTGCCCCAAGCACCTCCCCCAGCCTTGCTGTGTCTCCCTCTCCTGGGATATGTGTCACATTCACTATGATTGGCCATTTCCATGTGACCTCTCTTACTAGTGAGAGTTTTGGAAGCAGGGACTCTTTTAATTCTAATTGTCCCTCAGCAACCCATCACAGCCCGGTGTAGAGAAGCTTAGTTTTTGGTTGGTAAAAAGACAGCCGAAAGGTAAAGTGGGGGAGGGAAGGAAAGAAGGCAGGTGGGAAGGAAAGTATAGTGAAAGGCGGGGAAATGGGATAGAAACAGAGAGAGGAAGGGAAGAAGAAAGGAAGATGGAGGAAAGGAAGGAAGAAAGAACAGTAGGGTGAGGGTTGTTGTAGTGGAATGGGTGCATCACTTAGGATTCAAATGCATGGTGGCATCAGGTCGGAGGAACCCAAAGTGTTTTCTGATTCACCTGCGAGATTTGCCTGAGAATTAACCACCAGAAGACAGCAGCCCTCCATCTAGCAATGCCTGTTGGAGCCAGCAGCACAGCTGGTGTCTTGGTCACTGGGAAAGCTCCTCCCACTTTCTCTCCTTCCTCACAATTATGTGGGGCACCCTGTTCTGCAAAGCCAGACGTCTCAGCCTTTTCCATCTCACATTATCATCACAAGCCCCAAATCAGCATTGCTTCACTCTGCCTGAATCCTCCCAGCATCAACACCTGCCTCTCTAGTCGGCCAGTCCCAATCATCTCCCATTAATAGTGTGTTTCTTGTGTGAGATTAAAAAACAAAAGGATTCTCAGTGATCTCCACTCTAATACAGTTCATTGTCTGAGGCAAACTCTGAATCATTCCGAACTCCAAGTCATGTCTCCAGGAGGAAATGCCCCAGGCTAGGCAGTCAGGAAACCCCTTCCCAGAGCATCAACAACCAAACATACAAGAATGACCCCATGGCTGTATATTCTGAACTGACCAAGGTTTTCTGTGCCTGGAAAGTACCCTTGCATGGGAAACTTTTGAGAGTCAAATGGAGGAGTGGAACCCTCCTGGACCACCTGGTCGTTTTATCCATGCTTCTAACCTGTGGAAGAAGGGTTACTAATGTGGAACAGATTGCAGAACTCCATCATATGTCACCATACAATCAAATGGTCCTACTTCCCAGGGCTTAGCTGATATGGAACTATGCTGGGATGGACCTGAGGTGTTGCACACCTTACCTCGTTCAGTGTATGTGAGAATAGAGAGAGAGAGAGAGAGAGAGAGAGAGAGAGAGAGAGAGAAGGAAAGGAGAGAGAATGTAGCCACTGACCTCCTGAACACAGGGAGGCCATCCTGTTGGGCATTGGGTTTGGGGTGCGATTATGTCTTCTCTCTTTTATCCCGTTCTTGTTTCTTTCTTTCCTTTCTTTTTTTTATTTATGTGATGAATGGAAGAACTTCACACTCTTCGCTGTCTCTTCTAAGTTCAAAACCAATTGAGAAAATGTGGCCAAACATTGGGAATGATGACCCATTTTATGACATGGCTTAGTATGCTTACCCTCTGCAAGAGCAACTTTCACCCCCTGGGCCGCATGTGAGGTTGCACCACAGAAGCTACTGTTTTTGAGTTAACTCTTGGTCCCTGCAAGGAAGGTGCTAAAAAGTAAGAGGCTAAATCATCAGGAATCTGCCTTAACTCAAAGGTGATCCGAGATACCATGGAAATAGAATAAAAAAAAAAAAAAAAAAAAAACAGCTTGAACAATTGATGAATGTGACAGGTGAAAAAGAAAAAGAATTTGTGATGGGGAGTGTTTCCCTTTGTCTTTCGTGAGGTGCGAACACCCAGAGGTGGGTTGCCCAGAAGGTGAGAGCAACAGGGCAAGTGAACATCCATCTGGTCCGATCACACAGGGCGGTAGGCAACACTTAAAGTGTGAGGTTTTACAGGTGACTGGCATTTTAGACCAGGAGCTTAGGGGGGGGTGGGGGGGGTTCTACCTGGGGCAGAGGATATGGTCACTATTTGTATAACTGGAAGGCTGTGATATGAAGAGATGGCCCAGAGGGGAAACACTAGGGAGGCCACCATTGAAGAGCAATGTGAAATCCTTCTTCAGGTTGCAATGATTTAATCTGGGGCGTGTGTCATGAAAGAATTCCCTGTTTTAAGGTGATAAGCAGTTTTTACAAGCTAGATCATCAGGGAGAATCTCAACAGCCTTTGCTCTGTCACCTGCCTTGCAGGGGTTCTGTAAGGACCTGTATGGCTCTCTACTGGGCATAAACGGTGTACACACAGAGGCAGAGAGAAAACCCCGAAAACCCCCCAAAGAAAGCAGAGGTAAGGGACCCAGGCTCCAAATCCCACCCAGCTTTTTCCTTGCTTCTTCACTGAAACTTATTGAATAACCTAATTTGAACCAGGGCAATAAGAGAAAATGTAGAATTTGCTATTCAAACTGGAACATTTGGGGAGAAGAAATGCTATTAATAATCATCTGGTATAAACAGGCCTTTTCCTGTCTCCTGCCCTAAGACTCTTCACTGTGGTCAGGACATCCCAAAGAAGAGGATTGTGAGGGAAAGAGTTAGGGGAGCCAGGGAAGCGTGAAGGGTGTGGGGTGAGGGCAGACGTGGTGGATCTAGGACAGGGGGCTGGGTTTTCCAGTTGGAATGGAGTGGGTAGTGGAGAGTGCTAGGCATTTCTGGCAGAGGAAATGCTCAAGAATAATGGGGGCACAAAGGAGTCTCTCGGGTACAATGCAAGAAACAGGTGATTGGCTGAGGTTGAGACTGGGGAGTGAGAGGGAGAGATCTAGGCTTCCTTGAATCTGTAGGCTGGCTGCAGAAGGGAGAACTGCAGGATGGACTCACTTGCTTCGTCGTCTCAGCCTTCAGCATTGCCTCCCACTGCAGGGGAGCGGTGTCCTTTTTTTTTTTTTTTTGTGGTACCGGGGATTGAACTCGTGCACTCGGTCCACAGGTCACATCCCAGCCCTTTTTGTATTTTATATTTAGAGACCGGGTCTCCA
This sequence comes from Tamias sibiricus, assembly GCA_025594165.1. NCBI lineage: Eukaryota > Metazoa > Chordata > Mammalia > Rodentia > Sciuridae > Tamias > Tamias sibiricus. Next base: position 18,383 of record JAKELJ010000538.1, read on the forward strand.
CTAGTTGCTAAGTGCCGACCGCCGTTGGTCTGAGGCTGGCTTTGAAACTCGCGATCCTAACTGCCTCAGCTTCCCACAGTGCTGGGATTACAGGCGTGCGCCAACCCCGCGACACGCGGCTAAGGCCGGTGTCTTAATGCCGCTTGGGTGTCATCCAGACCGAACCAAAAAACAGTTTTTGAAAACACACTGGAAAAAGACCAAAGCCTGACCCAGAAGCTCCATGTAATTACACATTCCTACATCTCAAAGCACAGGGTTCTGCATGGCTTGAGATGCAGAATTGTAACCAACAATTTCACAAAGAATAATTCACATGAAAGGTGGATCCTTTCCCACGTGAAACAAAAATAAACTAATGGAAGGGGAGCCATCTCCTCTCCCAAGGCCCCTTTCTGGGTCCTTTCATCGCCCGGCACTCTCTTGTTCTTGGCGTGGGAAACAAGACTATAAGTGAAATGGGGCTCCAAGTGTTTGTGAAGAACCTGGGGTGGGGCAAGGCCCAGAAACTAAACCGTATTTTTTTTTTTGGCCTCTTCTCCTAACTTCTACAATAGCCTCCACTCCTTTTTTTTTTTTTTTTTTTGGTAAAGGAGATTAAACCTCAGGGGCATCATCCACATGAGGCCAATCCCCAGCCATTATTTTGTATTTAGTTAGTGACAGGGTATCAGCGAGTTTTGTAGATCCTCACTTTTGCTGAGGCTTGGCTTTTGACTCAGGAACTCAGGATCCTCCTCCTGAGATGCTGGGATTAAAAGGGCATAGCCCACCTGCTGGCTACAATAGCTTCTTTCTTATTTCCTCTAAATGCTCAGGCAAAAATCCTGCCTCAGGGACATTTGTCCTTGCTCTTCTTGTGTCAGTCATGTATCCACCCATGACTTACTATCTTATTTTCCTTCAGGTTTTTCTCAGCGTTCTCCCTCCTCATTGAGGTCTTTCCTCTTTATCCTATCCATTGTAAATCTTGCGTCCCTTTTCTCTGATGGTTTTTCTCCTCGGCACTTATCAGCATCTAAATATAAATGTCATTTTATGAGTTATCTTGTTTGTGGTTGGACTCCTTGCTGTATTATACACTCACAAGGTTGAAGATGTTTGTCTGTTTTCTTATCTGATCATGAGAAGATGAGCAGACAGCTTTAGCAACTGGTATAGTTAGGATGTGGGGTGTCCACAAAGGTCCGCATGCTAAAAAATGGTGGCCCCAGCTGGGATGCTATTGGGGATGGTTGAACTTTTAAGGGGTGTGGGCTGGTAGGAAGGATTTAGGTATGGGGATGTGCTCTTGAAGAGGATAATTGAGACCCCAGCCCCTTCTCCTCCTTTGCTCACCTCTGGCACCCTTGAGTGTCATGTGCTCCCATCATGATGTATATTATACTGCCATGACCAAGTCAAATTAGGGCCCAATGATCACGTATAAAACATCTGAAACCATAAGCCAAGACAAAACCCTTTCCTCTTTATAGTTATTTATTCAGGGCATTTTGTCACACCAACAGAAAAGCTGACTAAGAGTAGCTGAAAATATTTGTTGATGGAATAAAGAGGTCTTTTCTTCACATTTTGCAGGGGTGGGTATCAAACTAATTAAGTATGAATTCACAAAACAGAGCTTTGATTGATTTTTGTTTATTTGTAGGCACTAAAAGAAATAGTGGGACCAGCTGTGACCTAGAGCATTTGGCGGGTAGCTCTTGCTCATGAGAAAGTTTAGCAACTTTACATCAGACAATGCAAAAGTTCCCATTCTACTGATGCTAGATCTGAAATTAGTTGTGAAACTTTTAAAAATGATTCATCATATTTTGTTTTTTTCATCTAGAGATTTTATTTACAAACTCCTCTTGATATCTATTACGTTTGTTTTTCCTTAATTAACAAATATTTTAGAGATATATGTGAAAAAACTATGGCTGTGGTTTTACACTTACTTATAAATACTGGTGACTGAGCAGCATGTGCTGCAAGGGACTATAATACAATGTGAGGCAGCCGCTGAACTGTTGGGATAAAGCATCAGGTTAACATCCAAATCTGAGAATCGGAAGCTCAACTTTGATCCAACTCTGACATTGTAGGTACCCAAACAGCTCGCTTTGGGTGTCGGAGGATTTCAGAAGGTTCCCAGCCACTTCACCAGGCTCCCATAGCAGGTCCCTCGGGGGCTGCCTGCTGTATTCCTAGCCTGCGGGATCGGATGTCCACACGGGGGGCACTGGACCAATCCTCCAACACCGTTCTGATTCTCTGCTTCCTGCCACCTTTGAGGACATGGGAAAATGCCCTCTCAACACAAGTAAGATTGTTATTCTAGATGGTAGTGTTGACTTTTTAAAAGTTGGTTGGTCCAATCACAGCCAAGACCTTCTATGGAGGTATTAGACCTCAAATATTAGAGGAATAAAATTGATTGTTTTAGTACCTCAACACGATATTATCTTTGGAAATGCCTCCCAAACTCTCTACTTTCTCCCCAAATGCTTAGGCATCATGTGGCATATGACATTCAGATTGTTTCTCTTGATTTATGATTTTTCCCCCTTAAAATTCAAAATTATTTAATACCAAGTCAAATGATTTTAACCATCTTCATGTGGTCAAAGTCTCCAAGGTATGTAGTCCAAAATCAAATCTTTCGCTATGATTCTTTTCACTGTGCTCATAAATAATAATTAAGCGTGAGTGCTGGGCTCCGCATTTATATTCCTATTAACCTGCCAACAAGAATGAGTTTATTGGCAACTTTAAGTATTCAGAGGCAAATCACATTTCCTTGGCACACAAGCCGCATAGCAAAGCGCATTATTCACCTCCTTTGAACCATTATGCAGGTACACTGAAAATCAACTGCACGCATTATGGCCTGTAGACAAGAAAATAACACCAAAAACTTGAGGTTCCTTGCCACGTGGAAGTGCCCTATGAGTGATGATTGGGGGATGTCTTACAGGTGGGTTTTCTGCAATTATCTGACATTTTTATCAGTGATTCACACAGCAAGGGCACCTGCAAAGAGGGACGAAGTAATGGTTAGACAGGATCTGCGGATAAGCTAAGCTCTAGATCGTGCACAAGTGCCGTGTCATAACTGTCCTTGTAAACAGTGCTCTTGGAACACACTGAGACCTTTTTACACTGACATCCCTTGATGCAATTCTTTTTAGAAATAAAAAAATACAACACTGAAAGCTTTCAAGACTTTCTTCATTGCATTTCACGAAAAAGAAGAAACTGCTGGGGAATCTGGATATTTTTGCAGGTTGCTGTCCTTGCCCCCAGGCTGGTCTGCTTGTCCCTGTCCCCTCCCACCACTACCCAGCCTGCTATGGTGTCCAATGGTTTGTCTCTCACAGCCTGGAAGCAAAGCACCCCTGAGGCAGGAACCAGATGGACTCACCACTCCATCCCCAGCACACGGACATCAGGTGAGCAACATGTCTGTGGGGTGAATGAATGAATGCAAACACACATAGTTCCTATTCCACTTAATGAAAAAAAATAAAATTCAACTGTTAGTTCAGCCATGAGTCCACCTGTGAAGAACCCAACCAAAAGCTAGGTTCATGGGATTCTGAAGGAAATAAGTTTAGTGCCTCTAACAAGGCAAAAATCGCACTGATATTTTCAAGAAAATGAATGAATTCATGTGAAAAGAACACTGTACTTCTGCTCTTTGGCCGAGTTCAAAACACATTCTAAGTTGAACATGTACTTGTACTTGGACCACTGCTTTTCACTGCTTAAGTGTGCCAAGCAAAGCAAGATGTTTCAAGGATGCGAACAGATTTCACAAGAATGACCACTGCCCCACGCGCATATAAGTACCGGGACGGTTTCCTGTCTGCTTCCATGTGCTGAACGCCATTGCGAGCACTGTACAAATCCTACAAATATCAGCTCAACTTAATAAAATGATGCATTTATTTCCACTGTCAGGGGTATTGCCACTAACAAAAGATGACAAAACTGAAATCTATGGATAGCAAACTTGTTCTAGTCAAGTGCTCATAAGTAATGCCCCACAGGCCACCCGACTACTGAGCAGGACCCTCTGCCCTACGTCATAACGCAGCTCAAATGCCTGTCCACACAAGGCCCACCAGGCCTGGCCTCCAGCCCCACAACCAACCACCGTCCACTTTCAGTGGCTCCCGCCTCCCTGAAGCAGGTTTTTGATGTTGATGAAGCTTGCGATGAGTGGTGGGTGGCAGCCCGACAATCACTAGCATTTATGGAACATCTTTGCTCCAGGCAGTGAGCCACCTCTGCACACTGACTCTCCTTCATTTTGTCCCTCACAATATTCTTAACAGAGAAAAGATGAAGCCCCAAGGCCCTGAACACCTGGGAGGGGTATGCGGACAGGCCAGTGTCTGACACTGATCACCAAGCTATGACCCTCTTTCCCACGTCTCTCCACTGCTCCTCTGCTCAAGTTTTCCTTCTCTCGGCCTTCTTCTGATCTCTCCAATACCACAGCTTTAATGACTCCTAGCAGGGCACAAGGGCACTGCTCTCACTATCCATTCTCCTGGAGGTTTCCTAAAGACCTCCCCTCTCTAACAAAACAGCAATGTTATGGGTGCCCGTTTGTGATGCCTTTGCTCCCCCACCCCCAACCGCCCAGACCCCGAATTCATACTGTTGAAATCCTCACTTCCAGCATGATGGATAGCAGGTGGGGCCTTTGGGAGGTGGGAGAGGTCAGGTCAGAGGAGGAACCCGCACGAATGTAATTAGTATCAACAGAGGATGGAGAAAACCTCGATTCCTACCTCCTCCATTATACTCTTCACCAAAAAGAAAGTGCCCTCTGTGTGAAGTGAGACCTTGCTGGACCTCTGGATCTACCCACCTC
>JAKELJ010000539.1:0-23233 GCA_025594165.1 Tamias sibiricus
AAGAGGACACTGCATGTTGTGGTGTCCAGGCCCCTGTGTGATCCACTGCTATTGCACAGACACCTCCTTCAATTAACACTCAGTTCATCCCGCTTGAACTTTCCATTTTTTTTTTTATAAGTTGACCACGAGGAAAAGAGCCCCCTTACCATAATTCTAGAGGAGTGTCTTCAGAAAATTTAAATGAAGTGACTTTGAATAGCGCAGCAAGGGTGGACTGCAGAGGATGTTTGATGTACTGCTCAGATCCCCTCTATGGACCGGAAGGTTTCTATTTCCCCCTCAAATTGCTAGGGGATGCGCTGAGGGATTACTCCTTAGTTGTTGACTCTCTCCAAAATTACCTCAGGATGGAGGGAGCCACCTTACAAGTTTTTCCTGTTCCTGGCGAAAGACCTGAATCTGAAAATAACTTGTCAGATACACGGGCCAATATGACTGGCTATTTATCCAAAGTCAGCAACTTTGAAGAGCCTCCCAGCTTCAGATCTCCCTGTGGTACAGTCAGGTCAGGCTGATAGCGTTTCCTTTTTTTTTTTTTTATGGTACTTGAGATGAAACCCCAGCGGGCCTGGTTCATGCCGTAGCACTCAACCACTGACCTACATCCCCAGGCCCATACAGTATGTGGTCTCTGGGGGTGAGCTAAATTATGTTTAGAATGATAATTAGGAATTGGTTCAAGATGATTGTTGGAATAAAACAGATAGATGGAGGCGATCAGGACGGAAGGAAACCCTCTAAATGATTATTGTTTTTCAAAATGGAATGTTGAGACAGCACTGCCAGAGTGTGGGAGGAAGAAAGACATAGCACAAACATATTTTACAAACTTAGAAGCATTTCATTGGTTTCTGTCCTTGAAGGAGAGATTAAAGCGCTTAGGGGCAGTATTATCTTCACTCATTTCTGGGATGTAAAATTTTCTAGATTTAGATCGCTCCCCATGCCAGGTTCACTTATGATGAGTGTGACACAGAGAAATATGAAATACCAGCTAAGCCATGTCAACATGTCAATGGTCTTTGCTTATAGTTATTGAAATGCTCTAAATCTCAATTTTCCTCAATTAATAAGATAGAATAATTATACTCATTTTTGGTGGGCTTTAAAAGGGAAATGTGAAATCACCTGGCAGCAACTCCTGCACACAGCAGTGCCCAATAAATGCCCCATGGCTGTTCCTCAAAAAATATTTTATAGATAAAATATGCATATAGTACACAATGGAGTTCTAATGACCATGAGAAAAATGAAAATATGTCAATTTGTAGGAAAATGGATGGAATTAGAGACCATTTACGTAAAGCAATGATAAGTCTAAACCTCAGAAGGTTCAAGGCATAGATGGCTGCACATGCTAGAGAGGAAAAAGGAAAAGAAAAGGGTAGGAGCTGAATCTTCATTGAAAGCAAAAAAGGGAGATATGAGGAGGAAAGGGATTAAAGGGGTGGGAGGCAAGGAAGGGAGGGGAAAAGTGTTGGGGAGTGATATTGGCCAAGTTATATTGTAATATTAAAAATGCATGGACAAATATGTAACAACAATCCCGCATCATTATGTACAACTATAAAATGTACCAATAAAAATGAGAGAGGGCTGGGAATAAAGCTTCAGTTGCAGAGTGCTTGTCTCACAAATGCACAAGGCCCAGGGTTCCAAGTCCCAGCACCAAAAACAAAACAAACAAAAAAAAAAAAAAAAAAAAAAACAGGAGAAATAAAATTTAAAAAATAAAAAAAAATTGTGAGGTAATTTCATTAGACTAATTCAGAAAATTCAGTAATATTATCAGAAGTTTCAAAAGTTGTCAAAAAGGAGTTCAAGATTTTTATGGTAGGAGAGAAATTCTATGTTATCTGTATTCTGATTCTAGTAAAAATCACAGAGAAAAGGCTTCACACATAAGTCTCCAATTTTGTAGAGTAATTTAAATTTAATTATTACTAGCAGTATGTTATGAAATCTGGACACAAAATGACAGCCACACTGGTGATTGATTATGTCCACTTAGAAATCTGTTAATTATTAGTGTCCTTTAAATGCCCTTTTTGGACCCAGGCCAACCCTACACCACTTGATCAATTTGTGACAGTTTTGAGATTTAAGAAGGATGATCCATTTCTCTAAAGCAGTTTTTTTTTATCTTTTAAAAAATATTATATACAGAGTAGGTGAATAATAAAAACAACTTGGTACCTAATAACCACTACTTTTATATCCCCTTTTTTTGATAAACTGACCATCTTCCCTGATGATTCTCATTTTATACGCACGTTGCTGGAAAATCATGTAGTAATTTAGAAAAACAAAATACGCAAGGCTACTTGGGTGAAAGAGTTTTCAGAAAAGTCATTTTCAGGATTCCCGTTCAACTTCCTAAATCTTTCAAATCCCTTGCAGCTGTTTACTACAAAAATCCCCTCAATCTTTTCATCATTCAGATTTTTGTTTGGTAGAAGTTACAAAATGGCCTCCATGCTTTGAGGTTGGGTAAAAGATAGTCCCTTCACTGAGTAAGCCCTGGTGAAGTCACCAGATATACCAAATGAAACGGAATCCCGATGAAGTGCAGGCTTTGAGGAAGCAGAACGAGGATGAGGAAAGTTTAAGGTCATCTTCAAGTGAGAAGCAACTGGGGGTAGGACTTGTGGTATTTGTAATCTGCTAATCACTAATTCAAATGAGTTCTCAATTCAAAAGTGGGCCCAAAAGTCATTTCAATTTGTCTTCTCAACTAGAGAAAGCAAATGATAAAAATAATACAAGCTAAAACTTACTGACTACCTACTGTTGTATTAAGTACTTTACCAGCATTTTTTCAATCCTCCTTCCTACTCAGTGAAGTTGGTTCTTTATTATCCCCATGTCAGATGGGGAAAAGCAAAGCTTGCAGAGATGGTTGTCTAATTTGTCAATCAGAACTCTTTCACAGGGGAAAAAAAAAAAACGCCCCCCCTCAAAGAGTTTAAATAAAGTACTTTAGTGAAGAATTCCTTTATACAATTGTGTGGGCAATGATAAAAAGGAAACAAGAAGGGAACCAGCAGGAGCTGGATGCCAGGGGAGAATATCCACTGCCAAAATTCATGGCCTGGCAGGGACAGATTGGGGACCAGATGTCCTTTCCTCAGATCTCCAGCCAGTTCCTCCTATTCGTGCTAAGCATCCAGTGACTAGAGGGAATGATTATCCCATGTTGCAGTATTTGGTGAAACAAGTCTCCGGGGGCACAGAGAAAGTGGCCAAAGAAGGATGGAGAATGATCCAAAAAAGACAAATGGAATAAAACCCATTACCTGACTTGTTCAACCACGGTCACTCAATGAGATTGACCCACTCCAAAATCTCACACAGTATCAAGTATGACATGTTCCCTAGAGAACTGTTTCTTTATTGCTCCCAATATAGTTCCTCATAATGAAACAGAATACCTTACCCCAACTGTGTCTGTGACAAGTTCCAAACGTTCACATTACTGACACTGAATAGAAAGATGAGACCAGAGGTGAATAGAAACTAGCAGACTCCAGAGCTATCTTAGAATAATGGTGAGAAATGGGCAAAGCTGGCCTTCTTTATATTGTTTTATGGGGGGGGGCAGGTTTTTGGGTTTTTTTGTTTCTTGTTTTTTTTGTTTTGTTTTGTTTTTTGGTACTTGGGATTTAACCCTGGGGGGCACTTTTACTACTGAGCTACATCACCAGCCCTTTTTATTTATCTTTGAGAAAGGGTCTCACTAAAGTTGCTTAGGGCTTTGCGTAGTTGCTGAGGCTTCCCTCAAACTCGTGATTCTCCTGCCTCAGCCTCCTGAACTGCTGGGATTACATGCTTGCACCACCTTGCCCGGCATGGGTTATGATATTAAGGGCTGCTGAAGAAACATATTATATAAAATAAAAGTAAACTATCTCCCCTCATTCTCTCAAGGCAGTGATGCCTCACTTTCAGTAGATAAGACAGAATTCATTGTATTAGTTTCACCACCATTCTATTTTTAAAACTTTGATCTCTCTTTGTGCTCTCAACAGAGTATTAAAAGGTAAGAAACATATATGATTACTATGAAGATCCTTTATATTGGGAGAGTATATTTTGATGATAATAACATTAATTTGGAAAAATTTTTTGGTTGGGTTTTTTTTTTTTTTTTTTTTTTTTTTTTTTTTTTTTGGTACCAAGGGTTGAACTCAGGGGCACTCGACTACTGGGCCACATCCCCAGCCCTTTTTTGTATTTATTAGAGACAGGGTCTCACTGAGTTGCTAAGTGCCTCGCCATTGCTGAGGCTGGCTTTGAACTCGTGATCTTCCTGCCTCAGCCTCCCAAGTGCTGGGATTATAGGCAGGGGCGCCACCAACGCCCGGCTTGGAAAGTATATTTTGATGACAGTATTAACATTAAATTTCATCTAAGCAATGACTTATGCAACTTTTTAGTTTATTTATGCCCGTAATTATTAACTCAAGAAACTTTAAAAACAGTCCTGTGATGTGGGCATGGTAGATGTTTGTGAGCCCATTTACCAGGGCCCTTAAATGGGAGAGATGGAGTGAACCCTATTTAAATAATAGAGAAGGCTGTGCTTCTAAAAATTCATGAAATATTTGAAACCCATCTATCCTATCTCTCCTAAATGGCTGCTAGCCTATAGCCAAATACCTCCAATGTTAGGAACCTCTTGTAAAATAGAGAATAGAGACACAAAATGAAGACCTAATCTTAAAACAATACTGAAATTGTTTAAGTTTATCCAGAAAAATAGAACTAATGATTTCATACACACACACATACAGACACATAATCTCTTCATATGTGTGTATATAATCTCCTTCATATATATGTGAAGAGATTTATTTTGAGGAATTGACCCACACAATTATGGAAGCTGAGAAGTGCCCACAATCTTCTATCTGTAAGTTGAAGACGAAAAGCTTGGTGGTACAATTCTAATCCCAAATTCCAAAGTCCTGAGAACCAGGGAAGCCAAGAGTGTAGAAACCAGTGCAAGGGCAAAACAGATTCATTGTCCCAGCCCAAGCAGGCAGACAGAAAGCAAAAGAGATGAATCCCTACTCTTCCTCTGGCTTTGGCTTCACTTAGGCACTCAATGAATGGACCCATATTGGGGGAAGACAATCTACTTTACTGAACCTATCACTGCACATATTCATTTCATCCACATATACCCTCAAAGATACATCCAGAAATAATGTCTAATTTGGGCTCCCCATGCATAGTTATGTTGATGCATAAAGTTAGCCATCACAGAAGTCATCTCAACTTTAGAACTTCCCATGGGATCTCTGGGCTCTTGTTGTTCACAGGCCTAACCTCTTCCACTACCTAATCCTAATTCCTTTCCCAAAATGTGTTGATCCCAAGACAATCCTGAGACAATCCCAGATAAGATTCCTGTATGATAGTCTCTATTTCAGAAGTCTGCTTCCTAGGGAAGTATGATTAGACAAGAAGTCCTAGGACAGAAACCAAAACAAACTCTAATGCTTTGTTTGGTAGAAGAAGGAGAGAGAAAAAAAAAAATGTGAAAAGTGTGATGTCATCAAAACCAAGGAATGAAAGCATTTCAAGAATGACCCAGGCCATGGTGGTACACACCTGTAACCCCTGAAATTCCAGGCTGAGGCAGGAGGCAGAGCCAGATGAGCTGGGCTGAGGAAATGAGAGAGGAAGAGAAAATGGGGAGCAGAGATTGAAACTTCACCTTTGAGAAAAAAAAATTTTTTTTATTCACTTTTGAGGAATTTGGTTGGGACAGTAAAAGGAAGAGATTAGACATGAGAGCAATGAAGGAAGGCTTTTTGTTTGTTTCTGAGAGGAGATAAAAATGGAAACAAATATTTAAACACTATGTGAATGGCATGCAGAAGTTAAAAGAAATAAAGACAGGGCATAAAGTTCCAAAAAGGAAGAAGAAAGTAGGGATGGTCCCCAGCACTGGGGATGAGGTTGGCCTTGGATGGGAAAGGAGAGGATGGATGAAACATTGCCATTCCACTTCAAGGAAATAAGGAAGGAGGAAATGAGGAGTTATAAAATTCACCAGAGGAAAAAAGGGGGATCTGATACTGAAAAAGGATAGGGTTTTTTTAATTTTTATTTTTTAGAATAGCTGTGGTTTTCTCTGTGAAACCAGAAATAATAGTAGGAAAATAAAAATTTAACTTCTTTTCTCATTGATTTTTGTCTTGTACACTAACCAGTTGCCCCAGATATGGAGAATCTAATAAGTAGATGAATGGTTGACATTCTTTTGTCCTTTGTAATCATTCATAAAGACTTTTGTTTTTAGTAAAATTGATGAGAAGGTTTTAAAAATTCCAAATGATTACTTCCAGCTAGCTTTTTGGGGCCACCTATAAATAAATCATTTCACAGTTGCTAAAGTGGAATTTGGAAGTCCCCCTACTCAAACGTAAAACAGAATAATCTCTCCAATTTTTTTCTTTTCTTTTTCTTTTTTTCTTAATCTCAGCTGGACACAAAACTTCATTCACACTCAATGTGAAAATTAGAGGGAAGCAATGACTTTGTGTAGTGCCCATAGATTGGATGTTATTTTGCATTTATGATCTTCTGATCTTGACTGGGACTGTAACAACAGTTTTTGTTGTATTTAGAAGAAGAAAATTGTAGATGAAAAAGATACAGAGAATAAAATCATAAATTCCTATCTATGCCCACTGTTGGTTCTAGGCAGAAAGGGCCACACACTCCCAGGCAGAAGGCCACACCTTTCCAGGTGCCTTGTGAAAACTACGGCTCCCGAGATCCTCAGCGTGACCAAAACCTGACCAGCAAGACCCTTGTCCCACTACCACTACCTCCCCCCATGACCTCTGCTCGGCCTATAGGACAAGGACTCACTCCAAGGGGGTTTTATGACCCCTACTCTATTTAAGCCAGCCCCGGACTGAAATCACCCCTTTTTTTGTTCCTCTGCTCTCACCTGGTTTCCTGCGGCTCTCCCTGCTCCTGCTCCCCACATATCCCGTTCCTGTTAGGGAGGATGCGTGCTCCAGCTCCCCTCCGTTCCCCGCGGTTTGTCCTCATCCCCTCCGCGTGTTTCTTTGGTAATTCAATAAACCCCTTTCCTTTTCCTTATACGACAGTTCGAGCCTCGGGGGTCCCTACCTGCAATTTTCCGCTAACATTTGGTTCCCTCAGAACCGGGAAAGGAGACGAGCGTCCACCACGCGTCTCCTTGGCCGTCTGTCTTCCTTCACCGTCGCTGGAATTTGGTAAGCCCCCCGTCCACACCCTGAGTTCGTAAACCTGTTTGGCCACTCTGCGCGGCGAGATTGACCGTTGATCGTCCGGCAATCTCACTGGGGGCCATTTCTAGGGGGGACCACACCCCACCCAAGCCTTCAGGGCGACGGTGGACCCCGAGAACTCTCCCCGCCCCCCCCCCCCCCCCGCCTCCCCATCTTTATTCGCCCACTTTAAAAAATTTCCACCTGTCCTCTACGGCTCTCGGCTTTCTAAGAAAGGTTCCCCTCCGCACTCCGGGGCCTTGAGCTTCCGTTTTTTTCCGTTCGGAACGGAAACATTCCCATAGTCTCCATGGAGTAAAAGCTCACAGCTCCCGACACCTTTAAACCTGCCGTCCGGGACGAAAGGTGCTTAGGTGTCCCAAGGCTCGTCTCACCCTGGTGACGACTAGGAGAGAGAGCTTGGATCTTACTCTGATTCATTTACTTTGGAAAGGGACGCCTTCCAAAGTATTGTATCAGCCCCTCCCCGTTAACGGGAAATATGGGAACCTCCCTGTCCACTCAGGCCGACACGCCTCTCGACTGTCTCCATAAAGAAATATCGAGCACGTTTAGGCTTAAAACCCACAAATTAACAAGACCAAATTGATAAAGCTATGTACAAAATTTTGGCCTTCTTACCCGCTATCCAATAAGTGGCCAGAATCAGGATCCCTAGATTCCCGGCTTTTACGGAACTCTCCAGCTTTTGTCAACAAACAAAGAGATGGACGGAGTTGCCGTATGTCGATTGCCTTCTTCCTCCTCCGTTCCAATCCTTCTTTGTGCACCAGGTGCAATCCTGAGACGGTCTTTCTTGCTTATTTAGATTTCCATATTCCCCCCCAATCTTCCACTGACCCCGAGTTTGATCCGGGACTAGAGGCTCCACCTCCCCGTATCGGCAGTTCTGGAAGGCCGCTCCGAAGCATTTCCCCTCCCCAGCTCAGGCTTTAGCTTTTGAAATTGGAAGGGCTTCCGAGCTTAGATCCTCCCCCCTCCGTTGTCTTCATCCTTCGCCCCGCCCCCGCCTTCCGCTCTGCCAGAACCTCCCCCCCTCTGTAGACCCGCCTTCTCTGCTTACGGCATTCCCGGCGCCACTCCCGCCGCTAATTCCCCGCCCTCTCAATTTCCGGTTCCCAGCTCCGCGTTGCTTCCGCTGCCCACCCCCGCCCACGCGCCCGCACCGCAGGGCCGCTCGGTTTCCGAGTCTGCAGCCCGCGGCTTCCCCCGCCCTCTCCAGCCATGCAGCCGTCGCAGAGCGCGAGCGCGCTGCCTCAGTCCCAAACTCCGGTCCCGTACTCCCTTAGATTCTGAGACTCGTCTCTTACCAGACGCGGTTGCCTCAGGCTCTGGCCCCCTCCTCGGTTCTTTCTCCAACGGCTCCGGGGAGAAATTGCGTGGCCCGCGTTTTCTCCCCAGCGTCTCCCGTACAATCTCCCCGGCCCTAACCGGCCCAGCACCATCCCTCCCAGACCCGCCTACCACTCTACCGTCTTCGCAGTTCAGCCCTCCTATGACGCGCTCGAGAAAACAGGCAGCTCAGATAATCGCGCCGTTAAGGGAGGTCGCTGGGGCGGAGGGAATTGTAAGGGTCCACGTCCCGTTTTCCATGTCTGATCTTTCCAAAATTGAGCTTCGCTTGGGTTCTTTTACAACTGACCCTACGGACATACATAAAAAGAATTCCAGTGGGTCACTCAAGCCTATAGCCTTACCCTTTCATGACACTACTTTATTTTGTCAAATACCTTACTTCCTGAGGCGCGTAGGCGAGTCTGGGAGCAAGCCAGAGCATATGCAGATGAGACTCACAGAATGAACCCTAATTTCCCTATAGGTCCGAGGCAGAGTGCCGGAGAGGGACCCCCGTTGGGACTACAACGCCCCAGGGGACGTGGTCTTAAGGGACCAGTTTCCTTACGTGTATAGTGGATGGTCTGAAACGAGCGGCTCAGAAACCTGTTAATTTTGATAAGCTACATGGGACATTATTCAAAAGAGAGGAGAGACCCCCTCTGAATTTTAGATTGGCTCACGAAGGCCCTTCAAAAATACACAAACTTAGATCCTGAGTCCCAGGGGGGCCGTCAAGTCCTTATGGGACATATTTCCTGTCCTCAGAGCTACCCCAACATTCGAGCTAAGTTAAGGAAATTAGAATTGGGCCCTGTGACTCCCCAGACTGAGATTTTGGCCACGGCTTTTAAAGTCTATCATAACCGTTGAAGAGGACGCTGAACGTCGCAGGTTTCTAAAACATGACAAGGCTGAGCGATCAAGGTTTCAAATGTTAGCTCAGGCCCTTAGGGCCCTGACGCTCAGGCCTCAAAAAAAGGGCATATAAGTCCACACAGGAGGAACCCCCAGGGCCTTGCTTTAGGTGCGGGAAAGAGGGACACTGGGCTAGAGAATGCCCTAATCCCAAGCCCCCTAGGCGCCCGTGCCCCAAAGTGTTCCAAGATGGGCCATTGGGGCATTGACTGCCCCAGCTCCCGCAGGGGGGCTGGACCAGTCACAAAACCCCAGCCTGCTGGCACTGGCCACGGAAGACTGAAGGGGCCCCAGGGGCTCCTCTCCCGACCGTTGACATCGCATTGAAGGAGCCCAGGGTTACTCTCCTCGTTGATGGACGCCCCGTAAATTTCCTGCTAGATACAGGAGCCACCTCCTCAGTCCTTGAGGGAGTTTTGGGGCCCCACCACCCATAGCACCATCCCTATTGTCGGGGTAGAGGGAAATGCTATTCGCCCCCGCAAGACTCCTATGCTGTCTTGCTGTCTTCACCACCATCCCTTCACCCACCAGTTTCTGGTAATGCCTCAATGTCCTGTGCCCCTATTGGGCAGGGACATATTGGTCAAATTCCAGGCCTCAATCATATTCTCCAATCTGCCTAGCCTCGGTCATGCTTTCTGGTTCGTCTTGCTCCGTCTCCTCCCCCATTTTTCTTCTTACCGTTTTAAAAGCCACTGACCCATCACCCCCCTTACTGATGCTGATGAGGAAACCCTATCGCCCCCTAGTGATGTAAGATCCCTCAGCCCCTATCGAGGCGGAAACCCCCCAACCTTCTATCGACACAGAAACCTTTCATTACCCTGTCCCTGCCGACTTAGTAGACCCCAAAGTCTGGGATACTCAGACTCCCTCCCTCGCGCAGTGTGACCCCGTACAAATCTACCTTAAAGATCCCCAACGTTTCCCCAATAAAGCCCAATATCCACTTCCAGCCGCGAGCCTCAGAGGTCTTCAACCCATCATCTCAGATCTTTTGCGGAAACGCTTTCTCAGACCCACCCATTCTCCTTATAACACCCTATATTGGCAGTTCAGAAGTCCAATGGGTCCTATCGGCTAGTCCAAGATCTTCGTCTCATCAACGAGGCTGTCAGGCCTATACACCCGTGGTCCCAAATCCTTATACTATTCTTTCCCTAATTCCTTCCTTATCCACCCATTTCTCAGTAATTGACCTGAAAGATGCCTTCTTCACTGTACCCTTAGCCCCAGAATCTCAAGACCTCTTTGCCTTTACTTGGACAGATCCAGATACCCGGTGTTCCCAACAGTTGACCTGGACAGTCCTCCCTCAGGGTTTTCGAGACAGCCCTCATATCTTTGGTCAGACATTGGCTGCAGACCTCAAAGACCTTAAATTCCCTAATTCCACCCTCTTGCAATATGTAGATGACCTCCTCCTCTGCAGTCCTTCCCTCTTCACAGCTCGTGAAGACTCTTACACCCTTTTAAATTTTCTTGCTTCTCGTGGGTATCGTGTCTCCTCGTCTAAGGTACAGCTTGCCCAGACCCAGGTGGTATATTTAGGAGTTCAGATTTCCCATCAATCAAAGGCCATTACTGTAGACAGAAAAGCCCTCATCAAGGAGCTCCCATGCCCCAAGACAAAGGAAGAGATTCTCTCTTTCCTAGGGCTAGCAGGATATTTCCGTGCCTGGATTCCTAATTTCTCCCTTTATGCAAAGCCCCTATACGAGGCAGCTAAGGAGATTGAGGGAAAATTCCTTCCTGACAACATTCAGGCCGAGTTTAAAACATTTGCAGCAGGCACTGTCACAGGCCCCAGCCCTTCACCTCCCAGACCTCCTTCAGCCATTTACCCTTTATGTCCATGAAACGAAGGGTTTGGCTCTTGGCGTTCTAGGCCAATACAAAGCCACTACCTTTGCTCCAGTTGCCTACCTCTCTAAACAACTTGACCCCACCGTTCGTGGATGGGCCCCCTGCCTTAGGGCTTTGGCTGCTGCTTACCTACTTCTGCAGGAATCAAAAAAGTTGACCTTTGGTGCCCAGGTTACTGTTGCCTCTCCTCATCATTTAAAAGACTTACTAACCTATAAGAGCCTTCAAACTCTCCCACCCTGTCGCGTTCTTTCTCTCCTTGTTTCCTTTTTTGCATGACCCCTCAATCACCTTCCAACCCTGCTCCTCTTTACACCCAGCTTCCCTTCTCCCAATCTCCCCAGAGCCCCCAGAACATGATTGTATAGAGACACTCGAGGCTTTAATCCCCCATCCCTCCATATAAAGATGGACCACTTCCTGATCCTTCCTTAATTTGGTTCACAGATGGCAGCTCTTTCCTTAGAGATGGGCAACGTTTTGCTGGATACGCTATCGTTTCCCTATCAGAGGTTATTGAGGCAGCACCCCTACCCCCCAACACTACAAACCAATGGGCTGAATTAATAGCTGTCATTCGTGCCTTCGAATTAGCTGCTGATCAAAACCTCACCCTTTACACAGACTCAAAATATGTCTACCATATTTTGCTTTCCCATTCAGCAGTATGGAAAGAGCGAGGGCTGCTGACCACAAAAGGTTCTGCAGTTACTAATTCTAAATTAATATCAAAACTTTTGCAAGTCTCTCTCCTGCCCAAGTTAATAGGATTTCCCATTGTCCTTCACACCAAAGTGGAGACTCTCCCATAGTTCAGGGAAACACGAAGGCTGACAGGGCAGCAAGGGAGGCAGCACTATCTTCTCCTTCTCTTCTGGCTCCAGTCCTACCTACTACCCAGACCCCCACATCCCCTTCCACACAATCAATCCTCTCCTATCTCCATTCCCTTTTCCATCCTAATCCTCAGGCCCTCAAGACTTTCGCTACCTCCTTCCTCACCCTGACTCCCGGAAGACACACAGTTTCTCCATCAGCTCACCTCAGCATGCACTGCATGTCAGCGCACCAACCCATATACTCCCCTTAAACCAGGGACATTTCCCTCTCACCAAGCTCGAGGCCAGCTTCCGGGAGCTGATTGGCAGATAGACTTCACCAACATGCCAGTTGCCCGGAGGCACAAATATCTCCTGGTTTTGGTAGACACCTTCTCTGGATGGGTGGAGGGCCTTCCCTACTTCCAATAAAAGGGCCTCCACAGTAGCCTCCATTCTAGTCTCAGAAATCCTTCCCCGTTTCGGATTGCCCACGTCCATCCAGTCTGACAACGGGCCTGAATTTGTTTCCCAGGTTACCCAGAGTGTGTTTCTACTTCCCTTAATATCCCTTGGCATTTTCACATCCCATATCACCCCAAGTCCTCAGGGAAAGTAGAGAGGACTAATAGGACTCTTAAAGATGTCCTGACTAAACTCTCCCTAGAACTCCACTTAGACTGGGTCAAGTTAACTCCCTCTTGCCCTCTTTAGGCTCAGAGTCCTCCCAAAAAAGCCCTCCTTACTATCCCCTTTTGAGGTTATGTTTGGGCGACCAGCCCTTCCACCCGAGTTTCCCCAACTCAGGGACCCCTACCCAAAGATCTTTCTCTTCCCATCTTGTCCTTCATTAGACATCAGTTATGGAAGTGCCAAGATTTCATTCTGCCTGACCCGAATAGACTCACTACTTCATTTCATTGACACCCGGTTCTTGGGTATATTTCTCCCCTCCCCAGGACACAGGAGCAACCTCCCTTGCCCCGAAGTGGACAGGCCCTTTCCAGGTTGTGCTGTGCACACCCACGGCTGCTAAGCTTCGTGAATCCTCAGGGAATTTGACTTCTTGGATTCATATTTCTAGACTAAAACCAGCTGCTCAACCAACTGAAGGTCCCACAAAAAGATGACAAACAACCGCCTCAATATACTTGCTCTCCCAGTCCCACTGATACCCTTGAAAATTCGTTTCTCTCGTGTCCCCCAATACCATCTCAAAATAATCTTTTCTGTTTTTCTCGTTTTGAACCTTTAACCAGTTTTTTTCCCAGGGACTATCAACTGTTAAAAAAACCAACGAATGACCTTCCAACCAGAGACCCCTGCTGAGTCCTGCCCTTATGCTGCCACCAGACGCTCATTATGATGTGCTTCGCACTCTCCATTGGCCTCTTCACCGTAAGTCCCACCTGGTGGAACACAGGCCTATGGACAATAATCCATCTCACCTTCTTTCCCTTTGTTGCTTCCATAATAGTGTTACCTGCAAACTCGCAAGACCCACAATTTCTACATGCTCTCCGGCTGACTCCCTCGGTGACCTCTGCAGAAGCCTGGTTTGACACCCTCACCGATTTATGGCTTCAAGGAACCTTCATCCAATTCACTCCTGCAGAGATCCATCTTTATGGTGCCTGCCTCCTGGGAATTTTTTTAACCCTCAAGCCTGACCTGCCTGCCTACATTCCTCCCTCCCCCCAAAACTACCCCCACGTCGCCCCATTTCAGCTCCGAAGCAGCCAGAATCGAAACACGACGCCCCACTTCCTAAGAAATCAAAAAGGGGGAATGTTTGGTTCTAGGCAGGAAGGCCACACCTCCCAGGCAGAAGGCCACACCTTTCCAGGTGCCTTGTGAAAACTACGGCTCCCGAGATCCTCAGCGTGACCAAAACCTGACCAGCAAGACCTTTGTCCACTACCACTACCTCCCCCCATGACCTCTGCTGGCCTATAGGACAAGGACTCACTCCAAGGGGGTTTTATGACCCCTACTCTATTTAAGCCAGCCCCGGACTGAAATCGCCCTTTTTTGTTCCTGCTCTCACCACTGGTTCCTGCCGGCTCCCTGCTCCTGCTCCCCACTCCCGTTCCCGCGTGCTCCAGCTCCCCTCCGTTCCCGCGGTTTGTCCTCATCCCCTCCGCGTGTTTCTTTGGTAATTCAATAAACCCCTTTCCTTTTCCTATACGACAGTTCGAGCCTCGGTCCCCTACCTGCAATTTCCGCTAACACCCACCACCAGAATCAACAAATTCTAACATTTAGTCACATTTACTTCAATTTATTTACTTACTTAGCAGTACTAGGGATTGAACCCAGGACTTCACACATGCTAGACAAGCACTCTACAACTGAGCTACATCCCAAACCTCAAATCATTTTTTTAAAGTTTGTTTTGTAGCTGCCTGATGCTGTTGCTTGCAGCTACGATGCCGCGGGAGAAAACTCAGAGGCAGGATGAAAATGAAAAAGGTCTTTTATTCTTCTTCTCTCTCCGGCTTCAGCAACCTCTCGAATTCTAACCGGCCTGACTCCTTTCAACCAGCAACTTTCTTCTTCTCCTCCCAATTCTCTCTAACCAACCTCACCCGGTTTATATACATTTAGCTTTAACAAGGACAAGTGCTTACAGCTCAAGCTTACAGGTGTGTCACACAGTGTTCACGGGCATACAAAGATTCTTTGAATAATGTATTAATATCAGGTGGAAACTAGAACATCCTTTATGGCTCTCAGCTAACCACAATAGCTATCTCCTTGATTAGGGCTCCTTCATTGTTTATTTACATTAAAAGGTATAAAACAGGGGTTGGGGTTGTGGCTCATGTGAGGCACTGGGTTTGATCCACAGCACCACATAAAATATAAATAAATAAAAACATAAAGTTATAAAACATAACAAGTAAAGTTGGAGTTTCCTTGGGTATGGATCATACAATAGAGGTTGAAGACACAGCAGAGTGAGGGGGTAAATTCATTGTTCAAGGTCCCTGGAAAGTGATTGGCAGCTCCCTGGTAATTTTGAGGAGAAAATGGTAAAGGTACAGGAAAAAAGATCAGCTTGGAAAAAAAAGGTAGGCTGCATCCTCCCTTTAGTCAGAAGGGAAGGGAAAGTAAAGATTCAGAGTTGGTGGTTGAGAGTTTTTGTCTTATTGTTTCTATTTTTTTCTGTGAGATAGAAACCTCTTTAAACCCATCCATTTGTCAAGCCTATAAAGGAAGTTGGTGTGCTCATGAGACTAGAGAAAATGGGGAATATCTGAAACAACCCTTGAAAGAAAGGAATTTGATGTAGTTCTAGCTCAGCAAATTGCTTCCTCTGAGACTTTAATCAAATCTAAATTTCTTCTGCCTCAGTATCTTCTGGAAAAATGAAAGAATTACTATGAGTAGTCTCTAAGGTCTTTACAGGATATGAATCATAAGGCCTCTCCTCATGTTGACCCAAAACATTGGAAGGGTTTTACCAGTGACTTCCAGAATTCTCAGGTCAAGAGTGTTCCATTCAGGGTCAACTATTATAATGTGATTCTATTTAATGGACTGGGGAGCTTAACTGGCTGAAAATTTCAGTATGTTCTTTTTTCTTGCAAGTTGTGACATGGACCCTGTTTTCAAAGATGCATTTTGCCAGATTAGCTTAATTACTCATGGCGGTTTTGAGGATGAAATGGTGACAATCAGTCAAACTCTTGAGTGTTTTATGCCATGCCAAAAATGCCATAAAATCATCAAGTATCACCACTGAAAAGATTTTAGCAATCGCTTCATTCAAATGTTCACCCAAAACTTAAGGTCATATAGAACACTGCATGAATTGCATTGACCAATCTTTCCATCCTCTGGTTTTGGTGGCATGGTACTATTTTCTTGTTCTATGCCAAAAGAGAATTTACTATGACAAGTATAAGCTACCAGAAATGTTGCAACACTGCAGATGCTAACCCTGTGGTCACTAGAGTGACAACAGACAGACTGTACATAGTGGTTAGATGCAGCTCAGGACAGTCATTAATCCTCATGAACTTCAGTTAGCAGCCCCAACGGTAGGAAAAACAACTGCTTTGTTGGTGCTTTTCCCAGCTACCTCTTAATTAGCTGAAGTTTGTCCTCTTACTGGAGGTTTTGTAAGAAGTACCCTTGAGAACATTCATTTATGAGTTCTCATATGCCTAAAATGTCCTTTTGCCTTTATTCTTTGAGTGATATTTTGGCTGGATTATCCCCACAAAAATGGTAGTCATGCTTCCCTATCCTTGCCTCATTGCATCCTTTCTTGCTTTGAAGAAAGGTGTCATAACTAATTTTTTATGAAATAGTAAGCAATATTCCTTGAAGAACTATGAGATTGTTAAATTAACATTCTCGGCAATTATACTTTTACACCCAGTATATTATGCCTTTGGCAGAAAGCTGTGTCTGTTGTCTGTGAAACTGGTTATTAAAACAAGAACAAAATGGTCTTGGATGAGATGTGGCTAGAAATTACATTTCTAACTTTATTTATCGTTTGAGGAACTAACACAAAATATGAATCTTAAGATTTGATCACTATATGTTTGGTTGGTGGTCAGCAGTAATTATTTAAAACTCCACTTCTAGTTGCCAAGGACTATTGATTCTAGTCCCCTATGGAAAATTAAACCACAAAATTCCTCTCTTTACCATGGAGGAATTTGCATGACATAATAATATTGCTCTCTGTTATTGAGACTATGGTAACAAAACTCTCTAATCAACCAGAAGGGAATTTTTCCTTTATGTTTCAACAAGAGTTAAGTGATCCTGCTAGCACTGTTGGTTCAAGATAAGATCTTTTTTATTGCAACCCTTGAATGAGGGAGAATACTGAAAGTCAACATACTTAATGTGCTTGGTGATATGTGACCTTCAAACACACTCTTGTTTTGGGACTTGGGCTCACCCTGTCCTGAGAAATGCTTCCTTCCCTTACTAACTTTTCTAATTAGAAATTAAAATATATTTAATCTTAGGTGAAGAAAATGTGATGAGACCGTGGATTCTCAGAACAAACAGCAGAAGTCATCCAACAAATTCCCTAATATTCCAGATGAAGAAAGAGTAATTCAGGCTGAATAACAGTCTTCCATGGTCCTATAACTAGGAGATGTTATAGTAAAGCCCAGACCAAAATGGTGAAGGCTTCCTCTTCCAGATTCTTTTGGTCACTTGATCCTATTCTTAGTGTAGAAAACAAAGAGGAAAAGACACAACTCTGAATCTAGAGCCCTTAACAGAATATGATTTTCAGAGTAAATTCTGAATTAAGCACCAAAAATACATACGAATGAAAAACAGTCCCCTACTCAAAGACATTCTTGGTTCCCTGTAGTTTTGGTCTATTTGAGCTCTTTACCCCTGACCCTTCACACCATTCCAAAAGGTTAGAGACTGATGTTGTCAAGATTTCAAATATAAAACACAAAATGACAAGTCAATTCTGTCTAATTTTCATACTTAAAAAGTTAATGAAACCTGTGATTTCATCTACAGAAAGAAATGATTTCTTAGATGCATCTCATGGAATAAAAGGGAGTTTGGGAATCAAGTCTTTGTAGTGTCTCCATCATTCTTTTTTTGTTTGTTTGTTTGTTTTTAAAATATTTATTTATTTGCTTTAGTTGTACACCATGCATTATTTTTACGTGGTGCTGGGGGATCGAACCCGGGCCGCGCACGTGCTAGGCGAGCGCTCTACCGCTAAGCCACAACCCCACCCCTTCCATCATTCTTTTGCCCACTGAGAATATACTCATTACAAAAGTGTTGAGAAAAACATCTAAAATAGGGTTCAAAACAAATGGAGACAATACAAAGTGAATCATCATATTGTGAGCTCCTCAGGGAATGCACCCATTGCCAGGAGGCAGGAAATCATAAAATTGTGTTGCATCCTGTTTCATAGATAAAAATTGAGCCTAAAAAAAAAAAAAAAGCTAAGCCCCCACTTTGGCACAGTCAAAAGGAAAACCCCAACCTTTTTGGATACTTGCCAGATATTCCATTTTAGGCACATCTCTTAACCTCTTTGTACCCCAGCTTCCTAATCTGTAAAATGAGTATGATAAAAAGCACTGCCTTACACAAACTGAGAGGGAAGATTCACAGTGTGTGCTATGTACATACGCATACATACAGCATGTGACACACAGTGAGACTCAATATTGTGTTGATGTTAGTCTTGCTACTAACCCATTATGTCCCATTATCCCATTTATGGAATGCCTAAAAAATTAAATGGAACAACAAATACACTTTTTATGGCAATTTTGTATAATATTTGTTTTAGAGTTCTATTGTTTAGAGAAAAGTAATAGGTGGATGATTAATGATAATATTAATGATACTTATATAATAAGCTCTAGATTGTGAATTTCCAACCTATTCTAATGCACCTGTGTTGATTTCATTGAAACTTTTGCAGAATTGGAAACTTGGGAACTTAAGGAGTTAGTGTATCTAAAAGGATCTTATCCTACTTAACTCATTTTGATGAATATAAAACACAAATTGATGCTTATCAGATGGAATTAGGAAAAAAATTTCCCCTAGTCTTTAGCATTGCACAATTGGAGTCTGAGAATAGCAGAGTAAAGAGTGTGAGAGGAGAATGTGTGGGTATAGAGAGGTTTGAAGGCACCAACTTTGTCTCCTCAGATTAAGCACCTCTGCAACTCATATCTCCAAGCAACTCTATCACCATTTGCACAATGTTGACCAAGTTTCAACTGAAATTCTTTGAGTGCCGTGCCAGCCTCCCAGGGTGCAAGTGAGTATTTTGAACAAGGTGCAATCTGCAATCTCTTCCTCATATGCAATTCTGTGGCTTTAAGGAACTTGCCTGAGGCCCACACAGCTAATCAGTGACCAAAAGCAGGGTTGAAACTGCTCCCGCTCTGTTTTTGCATCTTCTCTATTCTTCCTCCTCTTACACAATTGGTTTTTGCTTCTACTGAGTTTATCTTTGCTCTTTATAAAGTTGAATGTTGTTAAACAGGATCATTTGCTTTTTCCAAGAAAACCCATGCATTCAATTTCAGGTATTTATCATTATCAATATTTGAGAGGCAACAGACTGAAAAACACTGTAGTTAAAAGTCATATCTAGTTCAAATTCTAGTTCTGTCATTTAAAAAAACCAGGTGATATTGGTGCTAGGGAAACTGAGCTATATTTCCCCAGCCAGTTTCTCTTTGTCTAGAAAATGGAATGAATAAAACCCAACTCTGGGATTTGGGTGAGGACTAAGATGACATTTTTAGTGGAATTGGACATTCTGCATCTACTTCTCTCTCTCTGCTAGTCAGTACTCTTAGTTCTAAATATTAACATTTTTCCTAGATTGGTACAGAAAGGAAATTTCGTTTGTGGCATGTAACTGAAGGAGGGATGTCAAGAGGTGCATGGTCAAAAGTGGAAACAAGACACTGAGGGACTGACGCTGACCTCCACGGGAGGTCAGCAGGCGGCCAAGCAGAGCCAGAACCAGAGGCAGGTGAGGCTGATGAGAGGAGCTGGAGTGTGCTTAAGAGTGTGCGCCAGGCGGTTCCCCAGAGCCAGAGATTGCTATACCAAACATGCACGTGTCCCTTCTTTCCTGCTACAGTTCAGGCATCCTGACACTGGGCTGACCTGCATCACAGGCAGCTTGTTGTTTAATGCTTGCAACTTAAGCCAGGATGTTCAGCAGCCAAGTTGAATCCCAATTGCTAAAGTAGTATGAATTTCCAATATTCTAACACTCAGTGCTCATTATACTAAATTTTACTTGACTAATCATTAGTCTTCTCATTTCCAACTATTTTTCCCTTTTTCCATATTTTCTGGTTTTCGTGGTTGATACGGAATTCCGTTTTGGTGACAGTAACTATCTGATCTTATCTTCCAAGTTTTACTGACCTAGAAAGAGTTTTCACGTAATAATTCAGTTATGGTCACATATAAACTTTGAGTAAGTAAATACTTGAAAACACATCCAATCATTTGATTAGAACATATGAAAGTAGTTTT
Organism: Tamias sibiricus; assembly: GCA_025594165.1. Taxonomy (NCBI): domain Eukaryota; kingdom Metazoa; phylum Chordata; class Mammalia; order Rodentia; family Sciuridae; genus Tamias; species Tamias sibiricus. Next base: position 20,270 of record JAKELJ010000539.1, read on the forward strand.
AAAAATTACATTGTTTCCAAGCACTTATTTACTTAAAGCTCAGAGTAGAAGACACGTGTTGAATTTTGCTTGTGCCAAAAATGTTAAGTGTACAATTTTTAAAGATTAAATAGTGAGGCCCACATAGTAGCCAAACCTCAGGCAACATATTTGAACCTTGCTGCATCCTTTCATGGCTTCTAATTCACCTTCCTCTTCCCTTTGTATTTTGTTGTTGTTGTTTTGGTACTGGGGATTGAACTCAGGGGCACTCGACCACTGGGCCACATCCCCAGCCCTTTTTTGTATTTTATTAGATAACAGGGTCTCACTGAGTTGCTAAGTGCCTCACCATATGCTGAGGCTGGCATTTGAACTCCCGATCCTCCTGTCTCAGCCTCCCAAGTGCTGGGATTACAGGTGTGTGCCACCGCGCCCAGCCCTCCCTTTGTTTCTTAGCACAGTTTAAAAAAATGTCCTTCCCTTATCCTTCACTTGAGCATCTTCAAATCTTTATTTCTATCCTAAGTGGCTTATCAAGTAATATCTTCTGTGGGTTCCATCCTCAGCATCACAAAAAAGGATGGAAGGGAGTTGGAGGGAGGGAGGATGAAAGGAAGGAAGGAAGGAATTAGATCTTCTGAACCAAATAAAATGCTCTCAATGAAAGAATCCATGTACTTTGTTCCATTTCATTTTTAATCACACTTTCAAATTAGCAGAAAAATAATGTTAAATGTAAAGCATTCCAAGTATTGAAATATTATTATTATTATTATTACCATTGGATAATAATTTAAAAAGTGATCAAAAAGACATAAGAAGACTTTTAAAGGCCTCACACCATGGGAGCAAGTAAATTCTGCCTTTATGTAATTATTAACCTCATGTCCATAAATTTCCCCCTTATTAATGCTTTCCTCAATGCAATAAAAGTCTCAGAATCTTTTCCTGAGTTTCAACCTATGAGATTGTTACAAAATGAAGTCTTCCTAATACTGCAAAAGTAAAATGATGAATTGTACCTCTTTTTTTTTTTTTTTTTTTTGTGGTACCGGGGATTGAACTCAGGGCACTCGTCCACTGGGCCACATCCCCAGCCCATTTTTATATTTTAATTAGAGACAGGGTCTCACTGAGTTGCTAAGTGCCTTGCCACTGCTGAGGCTGGCTTTGAACTCGCAGATTCTCCTGCCTCAGCCTCCCAAAGTGCTGGGATTACAGGCGTGCCGCCACCGTGCCCGGCTGAATTGTACCGCTCTTTTGAAAAAATGTTTCCTGGGACCACAGGGGCCAAGGATTGTAAATGAGACAATAGAAATATATGGTTTTTAAAAACTGTTATATGATGTGACTGTGGTTTTTTTGATAGTTTTGCACAGGGAAGTCCTACACAGTCTTAGCTACTCCTTCTCTACTTCTTTCCAACCTTTAGCTTTTTCTATTTCTTCCATTATTTTGAAGGTATTATGTCCAAGAGTTTGAAGATGCCAGCTCACACCTTCTCTGCCATTTTTCCCCCAATTAATATGTATAGTAGCCAATCTGACCTCCCTATTTAAGGCAGCTGAGGGCACATCCACAGTGGGACAGAACAAAAAGGCAAACCCCACTCACAGGTATAAATCATAGGTTCCCTCATCACATTTATACGTTTCATCTGAAAACTGATGATCTGGAGATCCTGTCCCAAGCATTAGTAGACTCCTTAATTTAAAAAAAAAAAAAAAACCTGATAGGGAAATGTAAATTAATAAAAAACCGTCTGTACTCATAAGCTGCTCCTCATCTCACTGGGAAGTAACTACTATAACATCAGGCCAAAATGTAGTAAGAGCTGTGATAGCAACAGCAAGAAAGGAGAACTTCACTTTTATTGGGTGAACAAGGGGAAAAAAGCTGCTGGGCTTTGAAGCTTACATAACGTTCATACGCCTGCAAACATAAAGGGAAGCGACATTTCACATAGAGTAAAAAGACTAAAAGAAAAGGCTCCATGGAGACCTAAAAGTGTGTCATGTGAAGGTGGAGCCCAGAAAAGAGAAAAGCTTGGAATAGCTTTTATCTATGGCAACTCTCATAGATAAAAAGTGCATGGTAGAGTCTCAGAATGCGCCCTGGTCCCTGTTCATTTTTTGTCATACTACCTGTCATAGTCACTAACTCCATACTTGTCAATTTGCTTTTTTAATTTCTTTGTAGATTTCTAACATTATGTTATTACAGAAATACATATATATATACATACGTAAGTATACAATCATCTGCTACATGTCGGTTGCTTTTCATTGCTACAAAAATGGATTCTTATTTTAATTGTTATTACTAAAATTTTCAGTTATGTATTACTCTTGCCAATTTTTTCCTTTTTAATTTTGAAGCTGTTTCTCTTGAGAATACCATTGTTCCCAATTGAATCAATTCCCATGGCTCCCACTGAGACAGCTCACCTCTTTCTAGGCTTTGCAGCCAGTTTGAGCAGGATCTCTTCCCACTGATCTTACTTGTGCAGGACCAGCATTGAGTGCACTCTTATCTTTTTGTTCACAAGAGACAAAGAAGTGGTATTTTTGTTAAGAAGTGGCAGAGCAGTAATGATTCAATCCTTTTGACTATACAAGGCACTTGCAAATTTGATAGAAGACATAGTTTTCAAATTCCTTTCTAAAAATTGAAAAAGAATTTTTTGGTTGCCTTCAAGAGATTGTATGGCTATGATTTAGTGACTATAACAATACAATAGCTTTGCATTTGGCTATTCAATCTTGGTTTAACCCTCCAAAATGGGAACATTTTGTTCCTTACACTCTTTAATCTGTAAAATGAGTTTCTATAATGCTGAGCTCATGGAAGAATGGTTTAAATGACTTGAGTGAAAGAATGGCACAGATAAAGCATTTTGTACCCTATCACACCTGAACTGAAGAAATATATACTAACCATGTTAAAATGGGAAATTAATCTCTGAAAGATCACTCACCTAAG
>JAKELJ010000540.1:0-23104 GCA_025594165.1 Tamias sibiricus
TATCTGAGGTCACAATAATCTCACTGACGATCACATTAATATTTCCTATTGCCTCTGTGGGAGGCAGGAGACTAGTATATGTGGTGTCTGCATTTGGCATTGTTAAAGGAATTGATAATACTGTCTCTGAACCATATTATCAGACACACCTGTATTTTACCAAAAATGAAAGGATATTATATTCTAAATTATGTTTTTATTTGAATGAGATTTTATTGCTTAATAAAAGATAACATTTGTATTTATGGTCCTTGGAAAGAAATAATAGTATTCCCTAATTTTGTAGAATTTTTTTATATATAAATAAATTTAGTACAAATTTTAAACATAAAATCTTTTCAGTTAGCCTAATATAATAACCTAACACATCACTGCAGCTTTTCCCTTCCCTTTTCCATTACCTCTAGAGTCATATATTTGAACTATATCTATGATTTAATATAAATGCATCAAAAGGGTAACACAAGTGAAGACAAAGTGTATTTTAAGTGTTGAAAGTAAATGATAAATTTCTAGTTTACATTTTAGTCAGAGTTTACCATTTCACCAACTAGAAAGACAATTGGGACTTTTGGAATAAGTGGGTCCTTTCTTTGTTTGTTTTTTTATTTCTGTTGTGTTTGTGCTACCAAGCTTTCCCGACTGTGCTTGTCCTAGTCAATGTGCAATGTACAGTTGATCCTTGCCTTTAATGCTTCCAAATACAATATAACAATATCCATGGAAGAGCTTTGCCAAAAATTCTCCGATGAGGAAATGGAAACAAAACACTGTACTAGCTTAAAATGAGTTTCGCACTGCCCATCACCTGTCTGTGACTCTATGACTGTTCAAGCAAAGCAAATATTTAAAGTGTCCAGGCCCGCTGAAGCTCAGTGCTATTATTTGCTTGAAAACAATGATGGTACAGTTACAATCCCCAGGAACCACGCATGTGTAATTCCCAGACAGAATAGATTATATTATTTCCTATTTCACCACAAATTTTTTCCTGTTATTCTTCCTAACAAAAGGTTTTAATCATTTTATAAAAAACCCTATTTTTGAATATTAATATATCTGAAGGAAAAGATAGATAAGCAATAACAATAAATGTAGGTACTTTCATGTGTAACTTTCAACAATAGAATCAACCAGATGGGAAAAACTATAATGAAACATTGGACACAAACTACACATTAAACAAATGGACTCAATATCTATCAACAGCATTAGCATACACATTAATTCATAAGCATAAAATAATATTATCTAGGAATATGTTATATGTTTAGGATGTAAAACAAGTCATATAATTTAAGTTTGAAACTGGGAAGAAGTATCCTTTCTGACCACAATGATATAAAAGTAAAACTCCAATAAGAAGTGGATTCTGAAAGGTCTCAAAGTATATATGATAGAAATTGACAAGCTCCTAACCACAAATAAGTAAATTTTTTAAATTCTATTTGTTATTATATGACATCCGAATGCACTATACATCATATTACACATATAGAGCACATATTTTTATATCAATGGTTGTATAAAAAAGTATATTCAACCATTCGTTGTCTTCATAACATGTACTTTGGTAATTGATGGTCATTTATTTCCATCATGTTTTTTTCTTTCCATCATTCTTTCCATCATTTTTTAAAAAATTTTATTTATTTGCTTTAGTTATACACAATTCGTTTATTTGTATGTGGTGCTGAGTATCGAACTGGGTACCGCGCACGTGCTCGTTCGAGCGCTCTCCCTGAGCCACCTCCCCAGCCCCACCATCATTTTTAACCCATGCCTTTCCCTTCCCTCCCACTCCTTTCCCCTATTTAGGAGTTCATGTATTACTGTCCCTCCCTCCCCCACTATGAATCAAGCTCCTTATATAGAGAAAACATTTCTGTATTTGGTTTTATGGGATTGGCTAACTTACTTAACATTATATTTCTCCAATACATAAATTACCTGCAAAATGCCATTATTTTATTCTCTTTTATTGTGGAGTAAAAATTCATTGTGTATATATACCATATTTTCTTTATCCAGTTCATTCTATTGAAGGGCATCATAGGTTGGATACACAATTTAGCTATTGTGAATTTTACTGCTTAAACATTGTTGTGCCTGTTGTCCCTATTAGTATGCTGTTTTTAAGTTCCTTTAGGTAATAAACTGAGGAATGGGATAGTAGGTTTCAAATGTGTAGTGCATCCCAGTTTTCCAAGGATTCTCCATACTGTTTTCCATATTGGCTTCCACCATTTGCAGTCCACCAGCATGTCTGTGTGTGCCTTTCCCCCCACATCCCACCAACACTGTTGTTTGTATTCTTAATAGTGCCATTCGAATGGGAGTGAGATGGAAATCTTAGAGTAGTTTTGATTTTTGATTTCTCTTAATGTGTTAGAGAATTGAATAGTTTTTCATTATTGTTGATTATTTGTATATTTTTGTGAGCAGTGTTGTAGGGACCTTTTGTCAATTTTATTGATTGGGTTATTTGTCTTTTCGGTGATTAGCTTTTTGAAATTATTGCTCTTATTCTAGAGATTAGTGCTCTATCTGATGATTTGTGGGTAAAAAATTTGCTCCCAAGATGTAAGCTTCCTATTTACCTCAATGACTGTTTCTTTTAGAAGAAGACTTTTCAGTTTGAATCCACCATTTATTGATCTTGATTTTACTTCTTTGCCACGTATAGGAATCTTTTAAGGCAGTTGGGGCTAATATGACATGATGGAGATTTGGGTCAACATTTTTTTTTCTATTCGATGCACAGTTTCTTGTCTAATTCTACGGTCTTGATCCCAGTTTTGAGTTGAGTTTTGTGCATGATGAGAGATAGGGTTCAATTTAAAAAATATATATAAAAAATATTTTAAAAGTTTTTAATTGAAAAAAGAAGAACGTAAGGGAAAGTTTTTTAAAAAATCTTGAGAAAAATAAAAAATGTTTTAAAACAATATATTTTAACTTACAAGATGCAGAAAAAATAATCTACAGGGAATATTAATGAATTAATGCTTACATAAAAATTGCATAAAAGTAAAAGAGAACTTGATAAATATTCTCATGTTATGTCTAGACATATGGACAAGAATTTAATGTCAAATTTGTCAATTACAATGGGTTTATTACATCAGAGGAAATAAGGTGAAATAGGACTAGAAATATTAATAAATAAAAAGTCAAAGTTAGTGTTACTTTGAAAAGACATTCAAAACTGACACAATCTCTAGTTAGGACTAAGAAAAAATAGAGAAAGACTAAGTAAATATAATAAAAAATGAAAGAAGGGCTGTTACAACTGATTTCACAGAAATATAAAGGATAAGGAGACTCCTTGTATAATTTTATAATCAACAATTATTATAAACCTAGTGTTGTCGCCTGGAGCGATGGCCGCCTTGGAGCAAAAAGAAGCAGCGGTAAAAAGTTTTTGAGGACGGAAACTGGAAAACAAAACAGCTCTTTTAATTCTGGCAACGTTTTTCCCTGGCACCTAAACTACAACCCCGACACGCCGTCCTCGCTGGCTCTCCTAACCACCAAAATGGCGCAGAACCTTTTTCCTCCGCAATCTCGCTCAAAAGTCCCTCGAAGAACTCCCGGCCAAGTCCTCGCAAGAAGATACCTGGCCAAAGTACGGTAATGGCGCCAATGGCCACAAACATGTCCCAAGCCAAAGCCCGTAGGTTCCACCTCAATTTAAGCCATTCTCCCCAAAATCTGGGCTCCTGGCATTTCCCCTTTTGTTTTATTTAAAGGAGTAACATGCTCTAGGACGGTTCTATGTGCAATCCAACATTCTTACCGTCATGGATAATCAAGGCTGGGCCTTGGACTCTGTCTTAGGTTGTATATGTCGGCCCAATGAGACTGTCCCGTGCGGACTGTGCCTGTCTTAGGTTGTCCCCCTATGGGGATACTTACGTCATTGGCTAACCAAGCAATCAATGGAGCCCTTTAAGATCGATGTGTTTGATGGACTAAACAGCCGTCCAAATTGTGAGGGAGGAGATGTTGCGGCTTCTCTTTTAAGGCGACATGCCTTTTGGTTGGATGAGTCCAAATTGGTATAGCATATCAAAATTGTTTTTAAAAACAAAAATCAGCTGCCCTAAGTTCCATCAAGTAACACACTGAATTCTCCTAGAACAACATACCCGCAAGGCATTGTCCCGTTAAAAGTCCCAAACAATGATAAGATCAAAATGTCCATTATGTTGTAACATGATTGGATTGTAGCGAGGGCCCCATGCATGTAGAGCAGATAGGCCCACACTGTTTGGTGAGGTGTGTTTGATGTTTGAGCAGCAGGGTATGCATGTCGGGCGGCCGCGATCCCTGCAGCTGTAGCAGCAAAACCGTCTGTTTTTATGTTTAGACAATGCCACCGGCAAATCTTCTAGGGCCCGCTACTAGAAACTCAAGCATCAATTATTAAAGGTAAAGGCAGTAGTGCATTGTCAGCACTGAGTCAAGAGGCGAGTTGTCAAACTACAACAAAATCAGAATAATTAGATTAGAAAATTCAAAGTTGATTTTTGTTCACACATTACACATCGCTGGGGTTGTGAGCTTCTACAAACATAAGTTGGAGAAAAAATGTCATCATTTAGAACAAAACAAAGAAAGACTGAGGGTAAAATTACTGCATTAAAGATAGATTAAAGAAAAAGGTAAATGGCACTTTGAAGAGAAATAATTTGTTAGCTGGAACCCTTGATCTCTGTATACAGAGCAATTTTTTACCTGTTGAGATAATTGAAATTAATGAGCTATTATAACAAATGAAGTTAATAACAAAATAAACAATCTTAATGTCAAAAACACCAAAATATCAGGTTATATAGCACTAGTCATATTGTTTGCTAAAGAGAAGTCCAGGACACCTATAAATCAAAATTGAAAGGTACCTTCATTTATAAAATTTATTTACCTAAATTGTAATACTCTTAACCTAAAATGAATTAAAGTTATTTGGATCCATATATTATATATATATATATATATATTTTATATTTTTTTTTCATAAGCGCTTTGTTCTTTGTGACGTCACACTGGACAGACGAACAAAAACATACAAACATATATTTGTGACGGTCACATTAACATGAAATATAGACAAATGTACAGACATAAAGAACATGTATAAAAAGAAAAAAAAAAATAATACAATTGTTGTGCACACTAAAGAGAGATCTCCTCCGTATCCCGGCCGGCCGGGAGGAATGACACTTAAGTTGTGAAATATTTTGAAGGACTCTTTGCAGTGGAATCATTCTATACCTTCATCTTGGTCCTCTTGATTTTTGTACCTTTTTTATTTATCTTGATTCCTTCAAACAACTTCATCTTGATCATTTTGATGTAGGTACCTGTTTTATTAATCTAGATGGTATCCATTATTGGAGAGGATTCGTCTTTTGGAAAAACACAAACAGATCCTCTTCCCCCAAATTAATACTGGATCTGGACCCTTCCATGTACCTGAAAGAACATCCTTCCAGTAAACCAAAGGTTTAATGTTGTTGGTGTGGATTCCAATGTCTGTCTCCAGCAGAATAACCATTAGAGTCTAAAGTTAAAAAATTTAAGGTAAACAGGGCAACTGCCAATCTGTCCTTAGGACTTTTCCAATTTCCTTCTTTTTGTTTTAATAACATAATTTTAGTGTTCGGTTTGCTCTTTCAATAATGCCCTGACCCTGAGGATTGTATGGGATGCCTGTTTTTATGGGATATATTGAATTTTGCGCAAAACTGTTTGAAAGATGAGGACGTATATGCGGGGCCATTATCTGTTTTAAGCATTTTGGGGATGCCCAATGCAGCAAAAGCTTGCAAACAATGAGATGTAACATCTTTAACTTTTTCCTCCAGAATGTAAGGAAGCAAAAATCATGCCTGAGCATGTATCTATGGTCACATGAATAAATCGCAATTTTCCAAACTAACTTGGCTCATGAGTAACATCCATCTGCCACAAATGATTGGGCATTAATCCTCTAGGGTTAACTCCGAAATGAGGATTGGGGCAAATGTGTCATACAAGATTTACAATCTTTTACAATTGTTCTGGCTTGCTCCTTTGTGATTTTAAACCTACGTTGCAAGGTGGTGCTGTTGACTATGAAACTGGGAATGAAATAAAGTAGCTTGTTGTAGCGCTGAAAGTATAAATACTGTTTTTGTAAGTTCATCAGCCTTTTGATTACCTTCATGGAGGGGGACCAGGCAAATTAGTATGTGCTCTAATATGGCCTACGAATAGAGGTTCTTTTCTTGCCCACAAAAAGTTTTTGTATTTGATAAAAACAATTTAAAAGGCTGGAGTATGAGGTGGCTATTGGTCCTGCTAACTCTAATTTTGGGGACGGCTTGTACAATATAGTGGCTATCTGAAAAAATGTTTACGGGGCTGGTCCTAAAATTTTCAGAGCTCTTACCACCCAGCTTCCAGTTCCACTAGTTGAGCTGATTTGTGTGCAGTTATGTAAGTCATTATTTTCTTTTTAGTGACTACTGTAGCAGTACCATTTGAGGACCCATCTGTAAAACATTAAATGCCTTAGGAATAGGTTGATTTTTTATTACCTGTGGAAATATAATAATAGGATGATTAATACAAAAAGATAATATAGGGACTTAGGAAGGTGATTATCAAAATTTGCAGAAAGTAGAGCATTTAGCTATAGCCCAGTCATTATCGTTGAAGCATAAATATTCAATCTGTGACGATGAATAAAGGGAGTAATAATAGTAGCAGGGTGAATGCCAAATATTTTAGTAGAAGTCTTAAGTCCTTGAAGAATAAGTTTAGCCACCATGGAGGTATAAGATTCAATTATACTTTTAGGAGAGACGGGCAAAATGTATCCATAATAAAGGCCCTTGTTGCCAAAATACTCCTGTGGGTGTATATTGTGAAGAAATAATAATCAACATCAGCGGTTGAGTTAAATCAAATCTGTCACAATGAGCTCCTTCGATGGCTTTTTCTACTATACCTTTAAAGCTTTCCTAGCATCAGGAGTCAATGTTCGTGGTGAGGATGGATCAGGGTCCCCTCGAAAGGATATCAAATAAAGGTTTTAAATTGGCCAGTAGTGAGGTTTAGTGTAGGGCGAAGCCAATTAATGTCTCCCAGTAGTTTTTGGAAATCATTGAGGGGTGGTCAAATGTTCTTTATTTATTAAAATTTATTTGGGGTCTATAACAAAAGTATCCATGATTTTAAATCCTAAATATAATATGGGAGATCTGGTTTGAACTTTTTTTCTGCTATATATAATCCGTATTTTTTTAAAAATTTTCTACCACATCACTGAATATATTAAATAAGATTTTTGATTAGGGTGGGCCAATAAAATAATCATCCATGTAATGTAGACACATGAGGTTTGGATATTTATTTTTAATGGGTTTTGGATAGCCTTGTCCACATATATTTGGCATATGGTGGGGGCTATTAGCCATTCCCTGTGGTAAAACCTTCCATTGATATCTCTGATCAGGGCCATTATTGTTCATAGATGGAACTGAGAAAAGCAAACCTGGGGGCATCCAGAGGATGTAGGGGAATAGAAAAGAAGCAATCCTTTTATATCAAGAGTAATAACATGGAAATTTTTTGGAATAGCTACTACGGGACTAGGAAGTCCAGGTTGAGTAGGGCCCATAACTTGCATGGTTTTATTGATTTGTCTAAAGATCAATGTAACAATCGCCATTTTCCTGTCTTTTTCTTGATCACAAATATGGGGGGAATTCCAGGGAGAGGGTGGAAGGTTCTATATGACCTGCTTCTAATTGTTTCCTGAACTAATAGGTGGGCCGCTTGTAATTTCTCTTTAGATAGGGGCCACTCTGAGGGACCCACACTGGCTTATCAGAAAGCCATGGTATTTTTTCAAAATTATTTTCTCAGTGGCCCCGAAAAAAAATATCTTTTTCCTATATGATAATGGATTTCATTTTAGGGGTTACGCTATTACTCTGTACTTTTTGGATAAATGATTTCTTTCAATGGTTTAAGACTTACCCTGTAGATATTTTCACATTATAACACCTGCATGGTTTGGTTGCTGGTGTACTCCCATTTGTTGTAAAATATCTATTCCCCATAAAGTAAACCAAGTAGGGTTAGGTAAAACATAAAGGCTGGAAACGTTACCTTTAATGTCCTTTCATCATTTCCTCCCATTTTTATAAATTTACTGCAACTTTTTTCTGGGAGGTTATTAAATCCCAAGCCTCTTTAAACTGGTTGAAGCTTTTTGGCAGAGGCCAGTGCTTGGGCCATTGGCTCGTAAATTAATAATGGAGGAGAGTGCAGCTCCAGTATCTATTAATTCCTCCCATTTTCTATTCCTTGGATTTTATTTTACACATAGGCCTCCTTGAACAGTCTCCGAACCCAGCAAGCCAATGGGACTTGAGTCAGTGGAAACAAAATCCTCTATATTGTTCCCCTTTTTGAGGCATACTCATTTTTAAATGAATTATGTAAATTTGGTGGAAGGAGAAACACGACTTGATGCAAGTTCTATCATCCTTGATTAACAGAACTTATACTTTGGGGTGAGCTAAGCATTATTTTTATTTCCCCTTTGTTTAGTCTGATTTTTATTACACCTGGGGTCACTTGCAAAACCTAATAAGCTTTTTAGGACTTTCGCCCGATAATAAGGTCCCTAACAGTCCCTGAGGGAAGAGGTTCCCCTGACTCTGTGGGAATCATTTGAACCCCCATTTCATGTGATTAACACTATTCGGGCGGTGAACAGAGGTCTAATCCTCGCATTTCCTCCTGTTCCTCTGGTGAGGGAGTGGATGGGTAATATGGGGATTGTGTCGGGTGAAGCATCTGAGTGGAATGCTTGAGGATACTCCTCCTCGCAATGCCCCGTACATTTGTGGCCCCGGGGCCATTGGGCCCCGTGCCCCGTTTTTTTTGAATTTCCTGAACAAAGGATTTCCTATGGATGTCAAATTTTTGAATGGCATTTATTGGCCCAATGATTTCCCTTTTTACACCTGGGGGCAGCGTCCTGGGTCACGGTATGAATGAGCCTTGGTCTTATTTTCTCTTTTGGTATTTTGCCTGAGGGATAAGCCTGATTGATTATGATAATGTTTGCCTGGAAATATCCTGATTGATTATAATGTCCCTAGGTTTAAAGTTCCTTTGTGCAATTTTGAGGAGGCAGAATCTCTAAACAGCTGTGCAATCATATTCCCTGAGACAAAGGCAATCAATTTATATCTTTTAATAGTTGATATATTTTATGGAAAGAGCCTTTTTAGTTCTCCAATGGGCCTGATGGCTTCCTGGCAATATTTATTTAGCGTTTTATATTGCTAATGGAACAAACTAATGGCATATCTTTTGATCCAAATGTCTCCAAAAACTCCTACCTGCAGTTCTCAAAAGTCGATCAGCAAAACTTCAGCATATTGGTTATTAGGGTCCTTGAATTACTTTGACAAGCTACCTTGTAGATTCCCCAGGTTCCTTTGTACAGTTTTCCATGCCTTTAAACGGCAGCTGCGTTTATCTGAGCATTATACTCCTGGGGTAGAATTTTTTTGAACCTGTTCGTCTAGCGAATGGCCCTTCTCCTGTGAGCATTTCTATATTAATGGTCTCCAAAAACCCTGCATCTGCATTTATTTTAGCTGTATCATACAAAGTTTCTTTGAACATAGTGATCGCCAAACAAGTATTGTCGCCCCCACTTAATGTTGCTTTACATAGACTTTCCATCTGAGGGGGTTAAGCTAAATGTTTCAGGACACCAGTATACTCAACGTGAAAGGAGCTTGGGGCCCATAATGTCATTACTGCCACTTTAGAATTTTTATTGTTTTGAAATCTACTTGACTGTGGCCCCTCTCTCCATTTTCCAGATTCAAATACTGGCATTCCCAACGATCTGTGAGTTACCCTCAGAGCACATAACCTCAGAAAGAACTTTTTATTTCATTTCTAGGGTTAATGCAACCCTAGTGATACCCTTCATATTTTCTGTAATAGATTCCACCCAATGTGGGAGTGGAGGACATAGGTTCCTCTAATATATATATATATAACCCAAAACTTTGAATGGTCCCTTATCTTGGACATCCTAATTTCCTTTTGATTCCTTTTTACAGAATCACTTTTACTTAATTCCTCCCTCACTACTACTACTCACATTGTCTAACTGACTCTGTAACATCCTGAGTCCCGATTCAATTGAGAGCATGTATCCTTGAACTATCTCTAATAAATCTTGAATAGCTTTAGCAGCTCGTATCTTTTCATTTTTTGATCCCGCACTGATACTATCCCTTACTGCCCTAACTGTACTCAGCCGAGGCCTAGCTTTCATGATCACTTTCACTTTTTTCCAAATTCTCCTCACTAAAAACTAATAACTGACTCAGCTAAATAAAGAATCCATCAAGAGCCTTGTACACATTGGGTCTTAGTATTATTTCCCAACCCATTTTAACCGCTCTGACTAGAGACTCCTGCAGGTTCCTCAGTTCCTTACCTGCCGTGTCGATTCCCCCCGTCCGGCCACCACCGTTGTCCGCCGGAAGCGATGGCCGCTTGGAGCAAAGAAGCCGCGGGAAAAAGTTTTGAGACGAAACTGAAACAAGCAGCTGCTTCTATTCTGGCAAACTATTCCCTGGCTCTAACTACCACCCCGGACACGCCGTCCAGCTCCTCTAACTCCAAAATGGCGCAGACCTCCTCCGCAATCTCGATCAAGTCCCTCGAGATCTCGGGCCAAGTCTCGCAAGATCCCGGGCAAGTTCGGAAGCGCAAGCCAAAACATGTCCAAAGCCAAAGCCCTTAGTCCACGCAAATTTAAGCATCTCCCCAAACAGGGCTCCTGCATCCTAGGGACAAATGAATAAATTCCTAGTACCTGCAATCTACAAGATCTCAATTATAAAGAATATAAAATCTTATATAGCTTAATTATAAGTAAGAAGATTAAATCACTAAGAAAAAAAATCCCCAGGAAAGGAACGCTCAAGACTGATAAACTTCCTCGGTAAATTCTATTGTGCTTTTAAGGATTAACCAAATACCAATCTTTCTCAAACTCTTCAACCTTTAAAAAGGGAAATAACCACCAATTTATGCTTGGACAGGCCAAAAATTACCCTTTTCACAATAAAATATACAACGGACAAAAGGCTAATTACTTTGTAAGTCAATTTTCCTGATGAACATCGACACCAAAAACTAAAATACTAGACAAAACTATCAACAGTTAAAGCTACAGTACTGGGTCATTCACAAATCACAAAAGATCAATGTTTATTTATCTGTGAAATCCTTATATTGAACATACACAAATCAATATGATATACACACATTAACAGAATGAGGACAAAAACTTTAAGAGCTGTCAATAGATGCACTAAAGGGCAATTTGATGAAGATTTCAACATTCTTTCATGTTAAATATTTCTCAAATAAACTAGAAGATGATAATTATCAATAAAGATCATCTTTTACAAGCCCATAGCTGAACAATATAACATTGGTGAAAAGTTTAAAAATGTTTTAGTTTGTGTTCAGGAACAATGATAAAAATGCCAATCCTCATCCCCCCCCCATCACTTCTATTCAACATATTATTGAAGTAATCAGGACAAGAAAAGAAAATTATTTCATAGAAAGTGAGAAAGTAAGAAATTGCATTGACACAGTTTGCGATGACATGATCTTATGATACAATAAACTAAAGTTGCCACTAAAAAACAAAAAAAATCTAGTAGAAATAGTACAACAATCCAGAAGTTGCAAATCTAAAACAAAAACATGAAACTTAGTGTTTTTATGCACTCGCAAACTAACTGAAAAATAAATAATAAATCTTTCAGTTTGTTAACAGCATAAAAAAGAAAAAAAATTTAGGATATGAATTAACACGATTTGTGCCCTCAGAAATAGGAAAAAAAATGATGAAAGCAACTCAGAAATAGAATTTTCTCATTCTAAAAAATTCATGAATGGAAGAAATTAACAATGTCCATCATTTCAAAAGAGATCATTACAATAAATTTCAGTTTATTCGTTATGAGAAAAATAAATTAGTTAACTTTACAGAAATATAATATAATATTTCAAAAATCCTAATATGTATAAGAAGCCTCAAAGACCATAAAGAGTGAACAATAATTCATTGGACCAAGGGGACGGGGGAAAAAAAAAAATATGCTGTAAATGTACATTATCTTATCTCAAAATATAGCAAAATTCTGTTCTCAAATTTGCTGAGGACCACAAATTTTAAGTATCATTAGTATGAAAAATTGTGAGAATAAAATGCATATGTTTGACTAGCTTTAGTATTCTACAAACATATCATATTGCAAAAATAGTTTCACAAATAAATATAGAGAAATTTATATTTCTCATTTCAAGTAAGTAAAATAAAATAAAACTAAAGTTTCATAGGAAAAAAAAACCAGCAAATGAAAGCAATAAAGTTCTAGAAAATACATACATATATTTTAGTCACCAGAACAGAAAAATCAGTTTATTCACTAAATACTGCCAGAAAATCTGGATATCCACATGAAGAAGAACATAAATTGTTCCATTATTGTATGTAATAAACATAAACCTACCAAAACCAAAATGGACATTAAAACTTTAGACTGAATACTTATAAGACTACTAGAAGATATACTGGTGGAAAATCGTTCTTGACATTGTCTGCAAGATTATTTTTGTTATGACACTAAAGCACAGTCAACACAACCGAAAATAGGATAAATGAGATTGTATCAAAACTAAAAATATTTCTTACAAGCATAGTAAACAGTTAATAATTGAAGAAGAAACTACCTAGAAAAATGCGGAAAAAAAATGCTTCCAAGTTCATACCATCATCATAAAAAAGTTACTATTCAAATATATATGTAGACAATTACAAGAATGCTAATAACTCGAAAACAACATTCAAACAACAAAAAAGTGGGCACACAGAGCCTGAATAGACATTTATCAAAAAAAAAAAAGATAAAATAGCCAATAGATAAAGTATAATTTATGATATTTAGATATGAGGTAATCCCCCCTAAAATATGTAATGGAGAAATTGAATGAATTTTCAAAGTTGATATAATTAGATTTGACAGGTGTAATTCAATCAGTGGATTAATCCACGATAATGGATTAACTGAGTGGAATTTTAGGCAGGTATGCTGTGGCTGGAGGAAGTTAGATCATTGGGGCACGGCTTTATACTTTATATTTTGTGTCCTGTGAGCAGAGTTCTCTCTCTGCTCCTTTGTTGCTATTTTCTGAGCTTTCTTTCGCCATGATATTCAATTGTGGAAAGTTCTGAATCACCTTGCCCAGAGTTATTGAGTCAGCTGACCATGTATTGAACTCTGAAATTTGAGCCATATTATAACTTTTCCTTCGTCTTCATTGTTTTGTCAGATAGTTTGACCACAACAATGAAAATCTGACTAAACAGGTATATGAGGGAAATTCCTTGGACATCACTTTTTATAAGGGAAATAAAAAAACTAGAACCACCAAGGAAATTATTATCTCACGATTGTTAGAATGGTAATTATTTTTTAAAAAAGTTCATAGGCATTGATGAGGATTGTAGAGAAAAGAAACCATTGTAACTGTTGGTGGTGATGTAAGCTGGTTATTTATCACTTGGAAAACAGTATGAAAAATTCCTAAAAAGGTAAAAATTTGAATGTAATATTATATAAGAGAATTTCAATTTTCTAAGTATATATCCAAAGGTAATGAAATCAGTTTATTAAAGGATATTTGCACTATTAATCCAATAGCCAAGATTATAAAAATTAACCCAAGTGTGTAGAACCACATGGAGCAAGAAAATGTGGAATTTACCCATCTATTTATCTATGGAGAGAGAAAAAAAAGAGAGAGGAGGAGAGAGAGAGAGAGAGAGAGGAGAAATTCTATTTATATTTAGCTTTAAAGTGAAGACCAATGTCCATGTGAAAACGTGAAAATCTGGAGTCCATCAGGTTAAAGTGTATTGAAAGACCAGAAAAGACAATACTGTATGATCTCTTTATATGTGAAATCTCAAAACACCTTAAACTCAGAATTAAGGTATAATGGTAGCACTAGTGGCTGGGTGGAGATGGGGATATGTTAATCAAAAGGCACAGATTTTCACAGTTCCATAGGTGAAACAAATTCTATACAATCTTTTATACCTGGTAAAGTAACATTGTAGTGATTATTACGATAAGGTCCACACTGCAAATGATGAGAGTAGTAGTATTTAACATATTTTCAGTTCCAAAAATTGATGTGAGGTAAAAGATATATGAGCTTTATTTAATCACTACTATATACACTCACATACACACACATAGACAACACACACACACACACACACAAAAGATATATCAAAACATGTATGTACTATATTATGTGTGTTATTTACATTTATATATATATAATTGTTGCCTCAATTCAAGCTTAATAAAGCAAAAAACATTGATTCCTCTTTACTAATTTTATGGCATGTGCTTGTTCCTTGACTTTGGACTAAATTGCTTTCTTCTTTTTTGTTGTTGATTAGTTTTGACCTTATGTTAATCATTTAGAAATAATTTTATATATTTTTGTAATTTTTATGTCATGAACTTATCCTTATTATTACCATTTATCAATTATCTCCACTAAAATCCTCTCTTATGTTGTTTTTTGCCTTGGCCAAACTATGTTTAGCGCAAGTAACTAATATCAGAAGGAAAAAAAAAAAAAGTATCTTCATTAATTTAAAATATTTATGATTCTGAATTCATATAGTAAAAATATCTTACAGAAATAAAACATCAGATATTAATGTGTTTAAGGATTATTTAATATGAAAACTTCTACCATAAGGAACTTTTCACTGTTCACATAAAATGTCATCTTATTTTTTAGAAATCTCAATCAAGTTGTTCAAATACAGATGTGACTACAGAAACTAATGGTTTGTGCATATGTGTTATTGGTCAAAGAAAGGAATGATACCCAAATAAAACTGTGGGGAAAAACTAGGAGATTGTCTGATTCGGGAAAATAAAGTCCAGTTAAAATGTAGCCTATAATGTGATATGAGAATCTTTGAATCTTTCAATCTTTGAAAAGATTGAAATGTTTTCCATAGGAAATAAAAATTCATGTTGAGGTTTCAGTGCTAACAGATCAAAATCTATATGACCCTCCAATGAATATATGTCAAGTGGCATGAAAATAATCAGATCTTTGTCTGACTAGATATTTTCAACTCAGGGTCTCCATTCCAGCCCTTGTTTCATTTTTAACTTATATGAAATAATAAGATTTTATAAGAAACCTTCTGACTATTTTTCTTTTGTTTTCTATTTAATTCTTATAGATGGATGTATATGTGACACAAAAATGTATTCACTTCTGGTTTCAAATGATTTATCCACAAATAATTTGTTACCTTTTTCTAAAATGTTAAACTTATATATAATGAAGCAGATAAGGAACACAAGGTTGGAGGATATTATTTGATATAACTTCTACAAAACCATAGTACTTCCATAAATTAGAAAGCCCTTAAAAAGTTATAAAACATATTTTATTTTATTTTGCTACTGGTGTACTTCTTTAATTGTTGAAAAGGTTATCATCTCAGACTATTATATTACTTTCATTTATGAGGTACTGCGTATAATTTTCTTGGAAATCAATCCTGTTGTACCTTATTAAAATGATTTTTAATTCTTAACAAGAATAAAAGGACAAGGAAAAGTGTGTTGCACATAGTCTTTAAAACAATAGGTGGTGACTACATAATCAAAAGTCTTCAAAGTTAAGAGATGCATCTCCCTCACAGATTTCTGGTAGATCCAATACTTACCCATGGAGAATGAGCGAGGACATTGCTGCTACTGTTAAATAAGGGACCAAGTCATCCATGTAAACCAGCTGCGGGCAGGTTACTGCGAAGCTGTGGAACGGGAACTCAAAAAGACCAAATAGAAAGAAAAGATTAATTTAATGTCCCAGGCAAGATCCACTACCACGCGGTCCGGCCGGAGAGAGAGAATGGCCCCTGTTGGTTATTTCCTCTGGTAAAAGTTTGTTCTATCTCGCATCAAGTCGTGAGATTTTAAGGCGAGCGAGATCCGGAGGCATTTCGATGTAAACAAAAGGTCTCGCAGACTCTTTCAATCAGGGCTTCTGCAATCCCACGAGAATTATGTGGTAGGATAATTACTTGTAAGATTGAAAAAATAGAGACCTGAGCTATGAACCTGACTCATTAAATTTCATCGACAAATTTTTTTTTTTTTTTTCTAGGTTTCGATATCTCACAGAGGAATGAGGAGATACTACATTTCTGGATAGTATGTGTCCTAGCGACCGCTGGACATAATGATTTAAAGTATTTGGAATTTCTCAACATAATTCCTCCAAATAGCAACAGTTAATGACCATAACAATATTTTACAAATAAAATACCTAAAAAGTTTAGACAATTCCAGAATGATGTTATCAAGAATACCCTGCAATTTCTTCACAGTGTAAATGATACACAGTCAGTTTTCCATGTCACAGGTCTGGATACTTTAATTCAACACCTCAATCAAAAACTTAAGTTATGCCTGTACCTGAAACATATCAAACAGATGTTTTCTTTCATTATTTCCCACGCAAGGTAGAATGACAATTTATTTTAGTGAGTATTTACGATTTTATTAGATATTTTACAGATATCTAACAACAAGTTTTATTAGTGTATAGGAAGATGTACATAGCTACAGGAAAATATTTTGCTCGATTTTATATAAAGGACTTGACGCGATTCTCAGATTGTGTGTACATGAGAGCCTTAAATCAATTGCTGTGAATATCAAGAAATCAAATATAAATATTTTTGTAAAATTATGTTGACTAAATTAGAACCTTCATTATGACCCACAAGGTTCATGGTTTTTGCAAATTAATATTTCGATTAGATCATCAAACCTGTTGATACAAATGAGCCCCCAAAGCTATAACACCATATTTTTCCTTTCTTCAACCATCAGATAAACTTATTATAGACCCTGGAACAAAAAGTTCATCTCAGCCAGGCATTGTTGTTATTTCACTCCTATTCTTCCAATGGGCAAGTTGTTCTTTCAAACAGTTCCATATTTGTGGATATTCCTGGTTAAACTCAACCAATAAATACCACTGCTGGGATTCTGGGTTGCCAGTCCTCACACCCCTGGACTCCACAGCATTTGTGATTTATTCCACCCAACGCCGCCTACTGCACCAGGCACACGTACTTCCCTACTGATGGCCACCACTAGCACAGTAGCACCGATAAAGATGTCAGTCTGGGTTCACATACGGGCATTGTTGGACATCTTCTGTGAGTGGCTGTCATGAGTAGTGTGGTTGTTCCCCCCGTGTCATCCACTGACTCCTCTGGACATGTGAGTGCTTTGTCTGGTTGATATGACTCCCTACCTCATTTTACTAACCAGAGAGAATCAGGATCCTCCATTCATACAACTCACATCATCTATAATATCATGTGTCAACTATTCACTGCCCCCCTTCCCGACCAGCACCCTCTCCGGCCACTACTAGGCAGGCGTACTTTCCCGCTCTTGAAAGACCCAAATTCTGTTGAGCAGTGAAAAAAGATCCTTTTGATTTTTCATAAAATATTTCATAAGCCTATGCTATCCTTCCGAGGTTCCAGAATGAGCTACTATTATGGGTATTAAAACTACAAATGTCTAATGCTACACAAAAACAGTTGCACAGATGCCCAGACAGAACCATCCCGTTATGATTAAGACCAATGAAGAATCAGTTAATTGTTTGATACCTTCTCTTGCCCCTAAAAATTATTTAATCCCAAATAATAATTATTTTCCTTTCTAACAGACTTCTCATACATCAATTCTAGTTTTTTACATAGAACTACTGAAGTTAGAGGCCCAGTTTTATTCTTTCCACTGAGGGTTCCTACAACCCATAGACATAATTACAAATTGGAATATTGGCTATATAAGTTCACCTGATGTTTTTAGATTATTCCCTTAATTGCCCAATAGGCAAGAGTTGGCTAAAGCTAACATCAGTTTGTATACTTCAGATCTGCAGCTCATGGGGGGAGAAAAACAAAAATGGCAAAGCCCACTGAAATGTGGTTCTATTTATTGCTCTCTGCCACTGCAACTTATTTTTAAAATGGACATGTTTCTTTCTTTTCTCTTTCCTTGCTTCTTGTTAATCTCTCCCCCTCATTAATTGCAAGGGGAAAACAGGATTACTTTTTTCCCCATTTAGGCCAGAGTTATCTGTCACTGGAAGTACACACTCACCCATTAGGAACCCTAGTTAAGTTATCCAGATTTGGGGGATGGGTACCAGAAGATCTCAGAAATGACTATCTTCCAAATTAACAACTGATACTACATTTCCAACAGAGAACTTGTGGAATGTAGCCTTGAATCATCTCTTTAAAAGGCCCCTGTTCTGCTGATAGGCAGAATCCCAGCCTCTGGGACAGGAAAACCCCTGTGTTTCTCTTCTGCTATCAAAACAATAAATACTCTTTTCTTTTCTCAAAACCATGTCCTCATTATTGGTTTGGCATCGGGTACAAGGACCTGGAGCTTTCGGTAACACTCCACTAAGCTGCTAACAGTTTTTTTCCCCTTCTTTTGCAGAATTGTATTGCATTTTAATTTCATTTTTTCCCCTTTGCTGTACTTTGCAGAAGAAAGAATTCCAAAATTAGGATGTATGAGATTTTTAAAGTAAAAGAAAAATGGGGGGGAAAAAAAAAAAAAACAAAGTTTCAAAATGACATTTTCTTGATTCCTACTCTGTTAAAGTAGCAAAGCCTTTGGACTCCCAGTCTAAGAGAAACTGGAAAGAAATTCCAGAGAAATTTGCAAAGGAAAAAACATACGGAGAAAGAAAAAAAAATAAAAAAAAAAAAAAAAAAAGTTCTCACGAGAAATCCCTAGGAGAGTGCTGAGCGTTTTGAAACGTGCTATGTTGGGAGGTAAAAATTATTGGGGAGAAGAAGTATGCAGTTTCATGTTCTTCTCCACTATTAATGTCTTGGGTAACTGTTGATTCCCCAGTTGTGCCAACTTGGGCCCCACTGAGCCTGGTGCACTCCAATGTTTAAGCAAACTGGGCATGGTGGTTGCAAACCTACAATCCCAGTGGCTCTGGAGGACTGAGGCAGGACGATTGCAAGTCAAAAAGCCAAACCTCAAGCAATTTATGAGGCCTTAAGACTTAGGGAGACCCATCTCAAAATAAAAAAAAAAATAAAAATGGATAGAGATGTGGATGAGTTTTCAGTTACTAGCATCAGTTGGACTCTAATTCATGGTACAATATATAAATAAATAAATAAATAAGATCAGCAGAGAAGACCAAGACACATCCATTTGTTGATGACTTGCAATGATGCAGCTCTGAGACCCCCACCCAGAAAGACACCCAAAGACCTGCCATAATTAAGTTTCTCCTCTTGTCAGGACAGTAGGATGTCTAAAGAGGTTATTGTGGTTGGTAGTTTCCTCTTGTAATTGCCGGTTTTTACCCAAACTGTGTGAGGTAGTCTGCAAGCTTGTTGTACAAAAGCTTATTTATACTCTGTTTTTTGGTTAAAAAAAAAAAAAAAAAAAACTTGTGAAAACCTGAGTTCTGGTCTAAAAGGATGGACTGAAAGCATATGTCATGTGAACTCCAAACCCCCTCTCCCTCACCATGGTAGAAAGTTTAATGAATTTCCAAAATCTTGATTTTAGGCAAGAGCCCACCTCTGAAACCCTGCAGTCAATACATCTGCTTCCTGAAAATTCCTCCAGTGTCGCAGATCTTCTGTCCTACTTTAGTACTAGACAATTAAACATGGGCCAAGTTAATATCTCCTTTGCTTCACCCCTGCCTATTGAGGGCCACATTCTTCACCTTAAACCCGCGGGGTATAATGAATGAGGTCACAGCTGAAGTAAGCTATTAGTGATGGAAGATGTACTCTGGAGTCAGGCTCCTTTCATCTCTTGAACGAGTCCACTTTAGCCTCTGAATCACAGGGCATGGGTTTTGGAGTGAGGGCCTGGGTCTCCTTCACATACCCCCTGTGCAGGAGAGCTAACATAGCAGCTGGGGGCTTGCTATTTTAAAAGCACCTGATTACTCATTTGGCACTTTGGCTCATGTCTGGAAACTTGACTTCTGAACATTCCCTAAATGATAAAGTCTTATTCTGAGTCTTATAATTTTTATACAGAATATGATTCATGGTGAAACCTCTTATGTTCTGGGAGCCTTGGAATACTTTTGTATGTTGCTAGACAAGAATGCCTGATATAATGTCCTTAACTAAAAACCCTAAATTTTGAATCTACAAAACAGGTTGACCATGCAAAACATGTCACACAGCTGTCACTACATTTTTGTTTCTGTGTGATGTTGCACTTGACCTAGCTGATATTTTTACCCCTGATGGCCAGAAGATCCCTTCGGTGGGCTAATCGAAACTGGTTGATCTAAGATAGTGCCAGTGAGACACAGGCAACCTTCTAAAGTTTCGTTGATAATCTAAAATTTCCATACTTCAGGACATATCCATCAGATGCATTCTCAATCTAGCAATTACAAAGTTCCAGACAGGACGCAACAGACAATAAATGGACAGAACGTGTGCTGCCTGAATTCTGGGCAATTTATTGACTATTCAGAGTGGGGGGGGGACATGTAACAATACCTCCCTTGCTTCAACTATCTCCATCATATATGTTTCGCTTATAATTTCCCCTACCCTCAGTCAGACCAAGGAGTTGATTTGCAATCCCGAGGCTCCACCCGGTCTATACTCTGGCCAGGGAATAAACTTGTGAGTTTGGAGTCAACTTCGTTTCACTTTATGACTTTCGAAACCAGT
This sequence comes from Tamias sibiricus, assembly GCA_025594165.1. Classification (NCBI taxonomy): domain Eukaryota; kingdom Metazoa; phylum Chordata; class Mammalia; order Rodentia; family Sciuridae; genus Tamias; species Tamias sibiricus. Next base: position 20,945 of record JAKELJ010000540.1, read on the forward strand.
GAAAATGATCCCTTTTGAAGGGGTTCTCTTAATGAGGGAAAGCGCAACAATTTTTGAGTAACAATACTCTTGTCTTTTTGACTCTTTATGTGGAGAGTGCAGAGGAACCTACAGATGATTATCTAGACTGATTTTTTTTCTTGTTGGGCCTTCCTTGTGTGATAGTTCTCAGGTATGAGTGCAGCCAATAATAAGTCCTTTGAGTCTTTCTAGTGAGGGTGCCAAATGTATGGGCTGTTTTGGGACAGTGGAAAACATCAACAAAGAAACTAAAAATGCTGGAACTAGAAAGGTTTGTAGCTTAAAATGACATTACCCTTAAGGACACCACTATTCCTAAAAAAAAAAAAAAAAAAAAAAACCTCAAATACCAGATCACTCAGTTTTATGATAAGCAAAATGTTATAAAAGAGGGCCAAGAATTGAAAAGTATCTTTATTATTATTCTAAAAGAGGTTAAAGATAAAGAAGATTTTGACAATAGCATAGAAAGATGCATGGAAGTAACTTTTCACTTGTTTTTGGTTAATCTTCATGCTGTGGTTGATCATTCACTACTTTTCAATATATTTTAACACTTGTTAGAGATCCATATTGGGTTTGAATTAAAGTTTAATCACTCTTTTCTGTCTTCTCTCTATTTTTAGGAAAACAGAATGCAATTAGCTTTTTTTTTTCCCCCAGACAGACATTCAAGTTGCTCTTAGGAGCAGAAGATTTATACAATAGAATAATCATAGACTAACAATATATTATGATATATATCAAAATGCTACAGAAAATCCCATTTTTAGTCGCTTTTTTGTTGCTGTGACCAAAAGACCTGACAAGAACACCAAGAAGAAAATGTTTATTCTGGCTCATGGTTCTGAGTCTCAGTTTATTGATGGCCAACCTCATAATCGGGGCCCAACATGGACTAGCCGGGGCATGGAAGAAGAAAGCTCTGAGAAGATAGGGCAACAGGAAGGACAGAGGGGCTCCAATCACCAGAGACAAATGTAAATGGGAGCTACCTCCTCTAGCCACATCCCATTCTACGTTCCACTCAATTAATCCAATCAGTGAATTAATGACAGGTAGTTAAGGTTTTCATAATCTAATTCATTTTTACCTTGAATGTCTTTTCATTATCTTAAATGACGAGGTTTTAGGGAACCTCATTTTTGGGGGGGAGTACTGGGGATTGAACTCTAGTGGAACTCAAATATGAGCCCCATCCCCAGCCTCTTTTGTATTTCTTTAGAGGCAGGGTTCCATGAGTTGCTTAGCACCTTTTGCTGAGGCTGGCTTTGAACTTGTGATCCTCCTTCCTCAACACTCCCAATCCGCGGGATTTACAGGGTTGTCCACACACCAAGCCACCACATTCTTAACCCCAAAACAAAAGATTTTGAAGTTTTGCTATAAAGAAAATAATAAAATGCTTCGAAGAAGATGATTTCAAGCTGATTTTAAATACTACACAATGTATGCTGTGATTTATAGGGCTATCTTCTTTACCCACTCTCCACATCTTGAAAATGAACTTATCTGAGATTGAGTATCTAACAACACATTATCAATTCTTTTGTTAGATGAAAACTTACTAGTATTTTGGTTATACTTAATATGGTAATATGCACATTATTTGTGTTTTGATAATCAGGTAAAAGTTACAATAAATATATTATACTTTTTAAAAAGAAATTTAATTGTTCCTTCTTGTCAAATGTGTTTCTGTTTCTCACATTTGTCAGGAATCAACTCACAGTTTGCTCCAGATTCATTTGTAAATTTCACAATCTCTGAGACACCATACTTTAGGGTTCAATTTTCTTATTACTTATTCTGTACTCATGAGCCTACCAAGGCTTTTTACTCATAGAATATCTTGTAAGAACCTTAAGGTATAAATGTTATGTGCGGCACCTATATAAATATAAACACTTTAACTTACCAGAGAGCTGAATCTGATTCAGATAACTATAGACTCTCCAGGCGATATATTTAATGATGTTGCATTAGTAAATTAGAGCAGTTACAGTAAAAATAATAACAGTTTGTAGCATTCATTGAGCACTTTCTATGTGTCTTAACTCTTTTGATATCTGCCTTTCATTAAATCATTTAATTCTCAGAACAGTTTACGAATGAAGACCTTCATCATTACCCCTTTAA
>JAKELJ010000541.1:0-22479 GCA_025594165.1 Tamias sibiricus
GTGTATTTCAATGAAACTCTGAAAAAATGATTCTCTCATGTGCCCCTCAAGGCTCCCCAAGTTTGGTCATCCCACCATCAAGGGTGTTTTTTTTTACAGTCTATTGGAGGTTTACCCTGATTAGGCGAAAATGCCTGAAAACGCCTGTAGTTTAATTCTTCAATGGTTAATGCTAGAACTTTGAAAACGCAGAAAAGCACTTCAGATCACAAAAGCACACTGTGCTTCTGTCCTGGTTCAAGTATCTCAAAGCTGAATCACTAGGTAGCAAAAGAGTTTCAAACTCACAGAAAAGCGTTTTAGCCAACTGGAAATAATTCCATGTTTCTTAGCTTGTGGGTACTAGGTTTCTTTGTGTATTTCAATGAAACTCTGAAAAAATGATTCTCTCATGTGCCCCTCAAGGCTCCCCAAGTTTTGGTCATCCCACCATCAAGGGTGTTTTTTGTTTACAGTCTATTGGAGTTTTACCCTGATTAGGCGAAAATGCCTGAAAACGCCTGTGAGTTTAATTCTTAAATGGTTAATTCTAGAACTTTAAAAATGCAGAACAACACTTTAGTTCACAAAAGCACACTGTGCTTCTATACTGGTTCAAGTATCTCAAAGCTGAATCACTAGGTAGCAAAAGAGTTTCAAACTCACAGAAAAGCGTTTTAGCCAACTGGAAATAATTCCATGTTTTTAGCTTGTGGGTACTAGGTTTCTTTGTGTATTTCAATGAAACTCTGACAAAATGATTGTCTCTTGTGCCCCTCATGGCTCCCCAAATTTGGTCAATCCACCATCATGTGTTTTTTGTTTAGAGCCTATTGGATGTTTACCCTGATTAGGCAAATTTCACTGAAAACGCCTGTAGTTTAATTCCTCAATGGTTAATGCTAGAACGTTGAAAATGCAGAAAAGCACTTCACATCACAAGAGCACACTGTGCTTATGTCCTCATTCAAGTATCTCAAAGCTGAATCACTAGGTAGCAAAAGAGTTTCAAACTCACAGAAAAGCGTTTTAGCCAACTGGAAATAATTCCATGTTTCTTAGCTTGTGGGTACTAGGTTTCTTTGTGTATTTCAATGAAATTCTGAAAAAATGATTCTCTCATGTGCTCCTCAAGGCTCCCCAAGTTTGGTCATCCCACCATCACGGGTTTTTTGTTTAGAGCCTATTGGATGTTTACCCTGATTAGGCGAAAATGCCTGAAAACGCCTGTAGTTTAATTCTTAAATGGTTAATGCTAGAACTTTGAAAACGCAGAAAAGCACTCCAGATCACAAAAGCACACTGTGCTTCTGTCCTGGTTCAAGTATCTCAAAGCTGAATCACTAGGTAGCAAAAGAGTTTCAAACTCACAGAAAAGCGTTTTAGCCAACTGGAAATTATTCCATGTTTCTTAGCTTGTGGGTACTAGGTTTCTTTGTGTATTTCAATGAAACTCTGAAAAAATGATTCTCTCTTGTGCCCCTCATGGCTCCCCAAATTAGGTCAATCCACCATCACGTGTTTTTTGTTTAGAGCCTATTGGATGTTTACCCTGATTAGGCAAATTTCACTGAAAACGCCTGTAGTTTAATTCCTCAATGGTTAATGCTAGAACGTTGAAAATGCAGAAAAGCACTTCAGATCACAAGAGCACACTGTGCTTCTGTCCTGGTTCAAGTATCTCAAAGCTGAATCACTAGGTAGCAAAAGAGTTTCAAACTCACAGAAAAGCGTTTTAGCCAACTGGAAATAATTCCATGTTTCTTAGCTTGTGGGTACTAGGTTTCTTTGTGTATTTCAATGAAACTCTGAAAAAATGATTCTCTCATGTGCCCCTCAAGGCTCCCCAAGTTTGGTCATCCCACCATCACGGGTTTTTTGTTTAGAGTCTATTGGATGTTTACCCTGATTAGGCGAAAATGCCTGAAAACGCCTGTAGTTTAATTCTTAAATGGTTAATGCTAGAACTTTGAAAACGCAGAAAAGCACTTCAGATCACAAAAGCACACTGTGCTTCTGTCCTGGTTCAAGTATCTCAAAGCTGAATCACTAGGTAGCAAAAGAGTTTCAAACTCACAGAAAAGCGTTTTAGCCAACTGGAAATAATTCCATGTTTCTTAGCTTGTGGGTCCTAGGTTTCTTTGCGTATTTCAATGAAACTCTGAAAAAATGATTCTCTCTTGTGCCCCTCATGGCTCCCCAAATTAGGTCAATCCACCATCACGTGTTTTTTGTTTAGAGCCTATTGGATGTTTACCCTGATTAGGCAAATTTCACTGAAAACGCCTGTAGTTTAATTCCTCAATGGTTAATGCTAGAACGTTGAAAATGCAGAAAAGCACTTCAGATCACAAGAGCACACTGTGCTTCTGTCCTGGTTCAAGTATCTCAAAGCTGAATCACTAGGTAGCAAAAGAGTTTCAAACTCAGAGAAAAGCGTTTTAGCCAACTGGAAATAATTCCATGTTTCTTAGCTTGTGGGTACTAGGTTTCTTTGTGTATTTCAATGAAACTCTGACAAAATGATTCTCTCATGTGCCCCTCAAGGCTCCCCAAGTTTGGTCATTTCACCATCACGTGTTTTTTGTTTAGAGCCTATTGGATGTTTACCCTGATTAGGCGAAAATGCCTGAAAACGCCTGTAGTTTAATTCTTAAATGGTTAATGCTAGAACTTTAAAAACGCAGAAAAGCACTTCAGATCACAAAAGCACACTGTGCTTTTGTCCTGGTTCAAGTATCTCAAAGCTTTATCACTAGGTAGCAAAAGAGTTTCAAACTCACAGAAAAGCATTTTAGCCAACTGGAAATAATTCCATGTTTCTTAGCTTGTGGGTACTAGGTTTCTTTGTGTATTTCAATGAAACTCTGAAAAAATGATTCTCTCATGTGCCCCTCAAGGCTCCCCACGTTTTGTCATCCCACCATCAAGGGTGTTTTGTTTACAGTCTATTGGAGTTTTACCCTGATTAGGCGAAAATGCCTGAAAACGCCTGTGAGTTTAATTCTTAAATGGTTAATTCTAGAACTTTAAAAAACGCAGAACAACACTTTAGTTCACAAAAGCACACTGTGCTTCAATACTGGTTCAAGTATCTCAAAGCTGAATCACTAGATAGCAAAAGAGTTTCAAACTCACAGAAAAGCGTTTTAGCCAACTGGAAATAATTCCATGTTTTTTAGCTTGTTGGTACTAGGTTTCTTTGTGTATTTCAATGAAACTCTGACAAAATGATTGTCTCTTGTGCCCCTCATGGCTCCCCAAATTTGGTCAATCCACCATCATGTGTTTTTTGTTTAGAGCCTATTGGATGTTTACCCTGATTAGGCAAATTTCACTGAAAACGCCTGTAGTTTAATTCCTCAATGGTTAATGCTAGAACGTTGAAAATGCAGAAAAGCACTTCACATCACAAGAGCACACTGTGCTTATGTCCTCATTCAAGTATCTCAAAGCTGAATCACTAGGTAGCAAAAGAGTTTCAAACTCACAGAAAAGCGTTTTAGCCAACTGGAAATAATTCCATGTTTCTTAGCTTGTGGGTACTAGGTTTCTTTGTGTATTTCAATGAAATTCTGAAAAAATGATTCTCTCATGTGCTCCTCAAGGCTCCCCAAGTTTGGTCATCCCACCATCACGGGTTTTTTGTTTAGAGCCTATTGGATGTTTACCCTGAGTAGGCGAAAATGCCTGAAAACGCCTGTAGTTTAATTCTTAAATGGTTAATGCTAGAACTTTGAAAACGCAGAAAAGCACTCCAGATCACAAAAGCACACAGTGCTTCTGTCCTGGTTCAAGTATCTCAAAGCTGAATCACTAGGTACCAAAAGAGTTTGAAACTCACAGAAAAGCGTTTTAGCCAACTGGAAATTATTCCATGTTTTTTAGCTTGTGGGTACTAGGTTTCTTTGTGTATTTCAATGAAACTCTGAAAAAATGATTCTCTCTTGTGCCCCTCATGGCTCCCCAAATTAGGTCAATGCACCATCACGTGTTTTTTTTTTAGAGCCTATTGGATGTTTACCCTGATTAGGCAAATTTCACTGAAAACGCCTGTAGTTTAATTCCTCAATGGTTAATGCTAGAACGTTGAAAATGCAGAAAAGCACTTCAGATCACAAGAGCACACTGTGCTTCTGTCCTGGTTCAAGTATCTCAAAGCTGAATCACTAGGTAGCAAAAGAGTTTCAAACTCAGAGAAAAGCGTTTTAGCCAACTGGAAATAATTCCATGTTTCTTAGCTTGTGGGTACTAGGTTTCTTTGTGTATTTCAATGAAACTCTGACAAAATGATTCTCTCATGTGCCCCTCAAGGCTCCCCAAGTTTGGTCATTTCACCATCACGTGTTTTTTTGTTTAGAGCCTATTGGATGTTTACCCTGATTAGGCGAAAATGCCTGAAAACGCCTGTAGTTTAATTCTTAAATGGTTAATGCTAGAACTTTAAAAACGCAGAAAAGCACTTCAGATCACAAAAGCACACTGTGCTTTTGTCCTGGTTCAAGTATCTCAAAGCTTTATCACTAGGTAGCAAAAGAGTTTCAAACTCACAGAAAAGCATTTTAGCCAACTGGAAATAATTCCATGTTTCTTAGCTTGTGGGTACTAGGTTTCTTTGTGTATTTCAATGAAACTCTGAAAAAATGATTCTCTCATGTGCCCCTCAAGGCTCCCCAAGTTTGGTCATCCCACCATCAAGGGTGTTTTGTTTACAGTCTATTGGAGTTTTTACCCTGATTAGGCGAAAATGCCTGAAAACGCCTGTAGTTTAATTCTTAAATGGTTAATTCTAGAACTTTAAAAACGCAGAAAACACTTCAGTTCACAAAAGCACACTGTGCTTCTGTACTGGTTCAAGTATCTCAAAGCTGAATCACTAGGTAGCAAAAGAGTTTCAAACTCACAGAAAAGCGTTTTAGCCAACTGGAAATAATTCCATGTTTTTTTAGCTTGTTGGTACTAGGTTTCTTTGTGTATTTCAATGAAACTCTGACAAAATGATTGTCTCTTGTGCCCCTCATGGCTCCCCAAATTTGGTCAATCCACCATCATGTGTTTTTTTGTTTAGAGCCTATTGGATGTTTACCCTGATTAGGCAAATTTCACTGAAAACGCCTGTAGTTTAATTCCTCAATGGTTAATGCTAGAACGTTGAAAATGCAGAAAAGCACTTCACATCACAAGAGCACACTGTGCTTATGTCCTGGTTCAAGTATCTCAAAGCTGAATCACTAGGTAGCAAAAGAGTTTCAAACTCACAGAAAAGCGTTTTAGCCAACTGGAAATAATTCCATGTTTCTTAGCTTGTGGGTACTAGGTTTCTTTGTGTATTTCAATGAAACTCTGAAAAAATGATTCTCTCATGTGCCCCTCAAGGCTCCCCAAGTTTGGTCATCCCACCATCACGGGTTTTTTGTTTAGAGCCTATTGGATGTTTACCCTGATTAGGCGAAAATGCCTGAAAACGCCTGTAGTTTAATTCTTAATGGTTAATGCTAGAACTTTGAAAACGCAGAAAAGCACTTCAGATCACAAAAGCACACTGTGCTTCTGTCCTGGTTCAAGTATCTCAAAGCTGAATCACTAGGTAGCAAAAGAGTTTCAAACTCACAGAAAAGCGTTTTAGCCAACTGGAAATAATTCCATGTTTCTTAGCTTGTGGGTACTAGGTTTCTTTGTGTATTTCAATGAAACTCTGAAAAAATGATTCTCTCATGTGCCCCTCATGGCTCCCCAAATTAGGTCAATCCACCATCACGTGTTTTTTGTTTAGAGCCTATTGGATGTTTACCCTGATTAGGCAAATTTCACTGAAAACGCCTGTAGTTTAATTCCTCAATGGTTAATGCTAGAACGTTGAAAATGCAGAAAAGCACTTCAGATCACAAGAGCACACTGTGCTTCTGTCCTGGTTCAAGTATCTCAAAGCTGAATCACTAGGTAGCAAAAGAGTTTCAAACTCACAGAAAAGCGTTTTAGCCAACTGGAAATAATTCCATGTTTCTTAGCTTGTGGGTACTAGGTTTCTTTGTGTATTTCAATGAAACTCTGACAAAATGATTCTCTCATGTGCCCCTCAAGGCTCCCCAAGTTTGGTCATCCACCATCACGGGTGTTTTTTTGTTTAGAGCCTATTGGATGTTTACCCTGATTAGGCGAAAATTTCACTGAAAACGCCTGTAGTTTAATTCTCAATGGTTAATGCTAGAACTTTGAAAATGCAGAAAAGCACTTCAGATCACAAAAGCACACTGTGCTTCTGTCCTGGTTCAAGTATCTCAAAGCTGAATCACTAGGTAGCAAAAGAGTTTCAAACTCACAGAAAAGCGTTTTAGCCAACTGGAAATAATTCCATGTTTCTTAGCTTGTGGGTACTAGGTTTCTTTGTGTATTTCAATGAAACTCTGAAAAAATGATTCTCTCATGTGCCCCTCAAGGCTCCCCAAGTTTGGTCATCCCACCATCAAGGGTGTTTTTTGTTTACAGTCTATTGGAGTTTACCCTGATTAGGCGAAAATGCCTGAAAACGCCTGTGAGTTTAATTCTTAAATGGTTAATTCTAGAACTTTAAAAATGCAGAACAACACTTTAGTTCACAAAAGCACACTGTGCTTCTATACTGGTTCAAGTATCTCAAAGCTGAATCACTAGGTAGCAAAAGAGTTTCAAACTCACAGAAAAGCGTTTTAGCCAACTGGAAATAATTCCATGTTTTTTAGCTTGTTGGTACTAGGTTTCTTTGTGTATTTCAATGAAACTCTGACAAAATGATTGTCTCTTGTGCCCCTCATGGCTCCCCAAATTTGGTCAATCCACCATCATGTGTTTTTTGTTTAGAGCCTATTGGATGTTTACCCTGATTAGGCAAATTTCACTGAAAACGCCTGTAGTTTAATTCCTCAATGGTTAATGCTAGAACGTTGAAAATGCAGAAAAGCACTTCAGATCACAAGAGCACACTGTGCTTCTGTCCTGGTTCAAGTATCTCAAAGCTGAATCACTAGGTAGCAAAAGAGTTTCAAACTCACAGAAAAGCGTTTTAGCCAACTGGAAATAATTCCATGTTTCTTAGCTTGTGGGTACTAGGTTTCTTTGTGTATTTCAATGAAACTCTGAAAAAATGATTCTCTCTTGTGCCCCTCATGGCTCCCCAAATTAGGTCATCCACCATCACGTGTTTTTTGTTTAGAGCCTATTGGATGTTTACCCTGATTAGGCAAATTTCACTGAAAACGCCTGTAGTTTAATTCCTCAATGGTTAATGCTAGAACGTTGAAAATGCAGAAAAGCACTTCAGATCACAAAAGCACACTGTGCTTCTGTCCTGGTTCAAGTATCTCAAAGCTGAATCACTAGGTAGCAAAAGAGTTTCAAACTCACAGAAAAGCGTTTTAGCCAACTGGAAATAATTCCATGTTTCTTAGCTTGTGGGTACTAGGTTTCTTTGTGTATTTCAATGAAACTCTGAAAAAATGATTCTCTCATGTGCCCCTCAAGGCTCCCCAAGTTTGGTCATCCCACCATCACGGGTGTTTTGTTTAGAGCCTATTGGATGTTTACCCTGATTAGGCGAAAATGCCTGAAAACGCCTGTAGTTTAATTCTTCAATGGTTAATGCTAGAACTTTGAAAACGCAGAAAAGCACTTCAGATCACAAAAGCACACTGTGCTTCTGTCCTGGTTCAAGTATCTCAAAGCTGAATCACTAGGTAGCAAAAGAGTTTCAAACTCACAGAAAAGCGTTTTTAGCCAAATGGAAATAATTCCATGTTTCTTAGCTTGTGGGTACTAGGTTTCTTTGTGTATTTCAATGAAACTCTGAAAAAATGATTCTCTCTTGTGCCCCTCATGGCTCCCCAAATTAGGTCAATCCACCATCACGTGTTTTTTGTTTAGAGCCTATTGGATGTTTACCCTGATTAGGCAAATTTCACTGAAAACGCCTGTAGTTTAATTCCTCAATGGTTAATGCTAGAACATTGAAAATGCAGAAAAGCACTTCAGATCACAAGAGCACACTGTGCTTCTGTCCTGGTTCAAGTATCTCAAAGCTGAATCACTAGGTAGCAAAAGAGTTTCAAACTCACAGAAAAGCGTTTTAGCCAACTGGAAATAATTCCATGTTTCTTAGCTTGTGGGTACTAGGTTTCTTTGTGTATTTCAATGAAACTCTGACAAAATGATTCTCTCATGTGCCCCTCAAGGCTCCCCAAGTTTGGTCATCCCACCATCACGTGTTTTTTGTTTAGAGCCTATTGGATGTTTACCCTGATTAGGCGAAAATGCCTGAAAACGCCTGTAGTTTAATTCTTAAATGGTTAATGCTAGAACTTTGAAAACGCAGAAAAGCACTTCAGATCACAAAAGCACACTGTGCTTTTGTCCTGGTTCAAGTATCTCAAAGCTGAATCACTAGGTAGCAAAAGAGTTTCAAACTCACAGAAAAGCATTTTAGCCAACTGGAAATAATTCCATGTTTCTTAGCTTGTGGGTACTAGGTTTCTTTGTGTATTTCAATGAAACTCTGAAAAAATGATTCTCTCATGTGCCCCTCAAGGCTCCCCAAATTTGGTCATCCCACCATCACGGGTGTTTTTGTTTACAGTCTATTGGAGTTTACCCTGATTAGGCGAAAATGCCTGAAAACGCCTGTGAGTTTAATTCTTAAATGGTTAATTCTAGAACTTTAAAAATGCAGAAAACACTTTAGTTCACAAAAGCACACTGTGCTTCTGTACTGGTTCAAGTATCTCAAAGCTGAATCACTAGGTAGCAAAAGAGTTTCAAACTCACAGAAAAGCGTTTTAGCCAACTGGAAATAATTCCATGTTTTTTAGCTTGTGGGTACTAGGTTTCTTTGTGTATTTCAATGAAACTCTGACAAAATGATTGTCTCTCATGTGCCCCTCATGGCTCCCCAAATTTGGTCAATCCACCATCACGTGTGTTTTTTTTTAGAGCCTATTGGATGTTTACCCTGATTAGGCAAATTTCACTGAAAACGCCTGTAGTTTAATTCCTCAAATGGTTAATGCTAGAACGTTGAAAATGCAGAAAAGCACTTCAGATCACAAAGCACACTGTGCTTCTGTCCTGGTTCAAGTATCTCAAAGCTGAATCACTAGGTAGCAAAAGAGTTTCAAACTCAGAGAAAAGCATTTTAGCCAACTGGAAATAATTCCATGTTTCTTAGCTTGTGGGTACTAGGTTTCTTTGTGTATTTCAATGAAACTCTGACAAAATGATTCTCTCATGTGCCCCTCAAGGCTCCCCACGTTTGGTCATCCCACCATCAAGGGTGTTTTGTTTACAGTCTATTGGAGGTTTACCCTGATTAGGCGAAAATGCCTGAAAACGCCTGTGAGTTTAATTCTTAAATGGTTAATTCTAGAACTTTAAAAACGCAGAACAACACTTTAGTTCACAAAAGCACACTGTGCTTCTATACTGGTTCAAGTATCTCAAAGCTGAATCACTAGATAGCAAAAGAGTTTCAAACTCACAGAAAAGCGTTTTAGCCAACTGGAAATAATTCCATGTTTTTTAGCTTGTGGGTACTAGGTTTCTTTGTGTATTTCAATGAAACTCTGACAAAATGATTCTCTCTTGTGCCCCTCATGGCTCCCCAAATTTGGTCAATCCACCATCATGTGTTTTTTGTTTAGAGCCTATTGGATGTTTACCCTGATTAGGCAAATTTCACTGAAAACGCCTGTAGTTTAATTCCTCAATGGTTAATGCTAGAACGTTGAAAATGCAGAAAAGCACTTCAGATCACAAGAGCACACTGTGCTTCTGTCCTGGTTCAAGTATCTCAAAGCTGAATCACTAGGTAGCAAAAGAGTTTCAAACTCAGAGAAAAGCGTTTTAGCCAACTGGAAATAATTCCATGTTTCTTAGCTTGTGGGTACTAGGTTTCTTTGTGTATTTCAATGAAACTCTGACAAAATGATTCTCTCATGTGCCCCTCAAGGCTCCCCAAGTTTGGTCATCCACCATCAAGGTGTTTTTTGTTTACAGTCTATTGGATGTTTACCCTGATTAGGCGAAAATGCCTGAAAACGCCTGTGAGTTTAATTCTTAAATGGTTAATGCTAGAACTTTGAAAACGCAGAAAACACTTCAGTTCACAAGAGCACACTGTGCTTCTATCCTGGTTCAAGTATCTCAAAGCTGAATCACTAGATAGCAAAAGAGTTTCAAACTCACAGAAAAGCGTTTTAGCCAACTGGAAATAATTCCATGTTTCTTAGCTTGTGGGTACTAGGTTTCTTTGTGTATTTCAATGAAATTCTGAAAAAATGATTCTCTCATGTGCTCCTCAAGGCTCCCCAAGTTTGGTCATCCCACCATCACGGGTTTTTTTGTTTAGAGCCTATTGGATGTTTACCCTGATTAGGCGAAAATGCCTGAAAACGCCTGTAGTTTAATTCTTAAATGGTTAATGCTAGAACTTTGAAAACGCAGAAAAGCACTCCAGATCACAAAAGCACACTGTGCTTCTGTCCTGGTTCAAGTATCTCAAAGCTGAATCACTAGGTAGCAAAAGAGTTTCAAACTCACAGAAAAGCGTTTTAGCCAACTGGAAATAATTCCATGTTTCTTAGCTGGTGGGTACTAGGTTTCTTTGTGTATTTCAATGAAACTCTGAAAAAATGATTCTCTCTTGTGCCCCTCATGGCTCCCCAAATTAGGTCAATGCACCATCACGTGTTTTTTTTGTTTAGAGCCTATTGGATGTTTACCCTGATTAGGCAAATTTCACTGAAAACGCCTGTAGTTTAATTCCTCAATGGTTAATGCTAGAACGTTGAAAATGCAGAAAAGCACTTCAGATCACAAGAGCACACTGTGCTTCTGTCCTGGTTCAAGTATCTCAAAGCTGAATCACTAGGTAGCAAAAGAGTTTCAAACTCACAGAAAAGCGTTTTAGCCAACTGGAAATAATTCCATGTTTCTTAGCTTGTGGGTACTAGGTTTCTTTGTGTATTTCAATGAAACTCTGAAAAAATGATTCTCTCTTGAGCCCCTCATGGCTCCCCAAATTTGGTCCATCCACCATCACGTGTTTTTTGTTTAGAGCCTATTGGATGTTTACCCTGATTAGGCAAAATTCACCTGAAAACGCCTGTAGTTTAATTCCTCAATGGTTAATGCTAGAACGTTGAAAATGCAGAAAAGCACTTCAGATCACAAAAGCACACTGTGCTTCTGTCCTGGTTCAAGTATCTCAAAGCTGAATCACTAGGTAGCAAAAGAGTTTCAAACTCACAGAAAAGCGTTTTAGCCAACTGGAAATAATTCCATGTTTCTTAGCTTGTGGGTACTAGGTTTCTTTGTGTATTTCAATGAAACTCTGAAAAAATGATTCTCTCATGTGCCCCTCAAGGCTCCCCAAGTTTGGTCATCCCACCATCAAGGGTGTTTTGTTTACAGTCTATTGGAGTTTACCCTGATTAGGCGAAAATGCCTGAAAACGCCTGTAGTTTAATTCTTCAATGGTTAATGCTAGAACTTTGAAAACGCAGAAAACACTTCAGATCACAAGAGCACACTGTGCTTCTGTCCTGGTTCAAGTATCTCAAAGCTGAATCACTAGGTAGCAAAAGAGTTTCAAACTCACAGAAAAGCATTTTAGCCAAATGGAAATAATTCCATGTTTCTTAGCTTGTGGGTCCTAGGTTTCTTTGTGTATTTCAATGAAACTCTGACAAAATGATTGTCTCTTGTGCCCCTCATGGCTCCCCAAATTTGGTCATCCACCATCATGTGTTTTTTTGTTTAGAGCCTATTGGATGTTTACCCTGATTAGGCAAATTTCACTGAAAACGCCTGTAGTTTAATTCCTCAATGGTTAATGCTAGAACGTTGAAAATGCAGAAAAGCACTTCACATCACAAGAGCACACTGTGCTTATGTCCTCATTCAAGTATCTCAAAGCTGAATCACTAGGTAGCAAAAGAGTTTCAAACTCACAGAAAAGCGTTTTAGCCAACTGGAAATAATTCCATGTTTCTTAGCTTGTGGGTACTAGGTTTCTTTGTGTATTTCAATGAAATTCTGAAAAAAATGATTCTCTCATGTGCCCCTCAAGGCTCCCCAAGTTTGGTCATCCCACCATCACGGGTTTTTTGTTTAGAGCCTATTGGATGTTTACCCTGATTAGGCGAAAATGCCTGAAAACGCCTGTAGTTTAATTCTTAAATGGTTAATGCTAGAACTTTGAAAACGCAGAAAAGCACTCCAGATCACAAAAGCACACTGTGCTTCTGTCCTGGTTCAAGTATCTCAAATCTGAATCACTAGGTAGCAAAAGAGTTTCAAACTCACAGAAAAGCGTTTTAGCCAACTGGAAATAATTCCATGTTTCTTAGCTTGTGGGTACTAGGTTTCTTTGTGTATTTCAATGAAACTCTGAAAAAATGATTCTCTCTTGTGCCCCTCATCGCTCCCCAAATTAGGTCAATGCACCATCACGTGTTTTTTGTTTAGAGCCTATTGGATGTTTACCCTGATTAGGCAAATTTCACTGAAAACGCCTGTAGTTTAATTCCTCAATGGTTAATGCTAGAACGTTGAAAATGCAGAAAAGCACTTCAGATCACAAGAGCACACTGTGCTTCTGTCCTGGTTCAAGTATCTCAAAGCTGAATCACTAGGTAGCAAAAGAGTTTCAAACTCACAGAAAAGCGTTTTAGCCAACTGGAAATTATTCCATGTTTCTTAGCTTGTGGGTACTAGGTTTCTTTGTGTATTTCAATGAAACTCTGAAAAAATGATTCTCTCTTGTGCCCCTCATGGCTCCCCAAATTAGGTCCATCCACCATCACGTGTTTTTTGTTTAGAGCCTATTGGATGTTTACCCTGATTAGGCAAATTTCACTGAAAACGCCTGTAGTTTAATTCCTCAATGGTTAATGCTAGAACGTTGAAAATGCAGAAAAGCACTTCAGATCACAAAGCACACTGTGCTTCTGTCCTGGTTCAAGTATCTCAAAGCTGAATCACTAGGTAGCAAAAGAGTTTCAAACTCACAGAAAAGCGTTTTAGCCAACTGGAAATAATTCCATGTTTCTTAGCTTGTGGGTACTAGGTTTCTTTGTGTATTTCAATGAAACTCTGACAAAATGATTCTCTCATGTGCCCCTCAAGGCTCCCCAAGTTTGGTCATCCCACCATCAAGGGTGTTTTGTTTACAGTCTATTGGAGGTTTACCCTGATTAGGCGAAAATGCCTGAAAACGCCTGTAGTTTAATTCTTCAATGGTTAATGCTAGAACTTTGAAAACGCAGAAAAGCACTTCAGATCACAAAAGCACACTGTGCTTCTGTCCTGGTTCAAGTATCTCAAAGCTGAATCACTAGGTAGCAAAAGAGTTTCAAACTCACAGAAAAGCATTTTAGCCAAATGGAAATAATTCCATGTTTCTTAGCTTGTGGGTCCTAGGTTTCTTTGTGTATTTTTAATGAAACTCTGACAAAATGATTCTCTCTTGTGCCCCTCATGGCTCCCCAAATTTGGTCATCCACCATCATGTGTTTTTTGTTTAGAGCCTATTGGATGTTTACCCTGATTAGGCAAATTTCACTGAAAACGCCTGTAGTTTAATTCCTCAATGGTTAATGCTAGAACGTTGAAAATGCAGAAAAGCACTTCAGATCACAAGAGCACACTGTGCTTCTGTCCTGGTTCAAGTATCTCAAAGCTGAATCACTAGGTAGCAAAAGAGTTTCAAACTCAGAGAAAAGCGTTTTAGCCAACTGGAAATAATTCCATGTTTCTTAGCTTGTGGGTACTAGGTTTCTTTGTGTATTTCAATGAAACTCTGAAAAAATGATTCTCTCATGTGCCCCTCAAGGCTCCCCAAGTTTGGTCATTTCACCATCACGTGTTTTTTGTTTAGAGCCTATTGGATGTTTACCCTGATTAGGCGAAAATGCCTGAAAACGCCTGTAGTTTAATTCTTAAATGGTTAATGCTAGAACTTTAAAAACGCAGAAAAGCACTTCAGATCACAAAAGCACACTGTGCTTTTGTCCTGGTTCAAGTATCTCAAAGCTGAATCACTAGGTAGCAAAAGAGTTTCAAACTCACAGAAAAGCATTTTAGCCAACTGGAAATAATTCCATGTTTCTTAGCTTGTGGGTACTAGGTTTCTTTGTGTATTTCAATGAAACTCTGACAAAATGATTCTCTCATGTGCCCCTCAAGGCTCCCCAAGTTTGGTCATCCCACCATCAAGGGTGTTTTGTTTACAGTCTATTGGAGGTTTACCCTGATTAGGCGAAAATGCCTGAAAACGCCTGTAGTTTAATTCTTCAATGGTTAATGCTAGAACTTTGAAAACGCAGAAAAGCACTTCAGATCACAAAAGCACACTGTGCTTCTGTCCTGGTTCAAGTATCTCAAAGCTGAATCACTAGGTAGCAAAAGAGTTTCAAACTCACAGAAAAGCATTTTAGCCAAATGGAAATAATTCCATGTTTCTTAGCTTGTGGGTCCTAGGTTTCTTTGCGTATTTCAATGAAACTCTGAAAAAATGATTCTCTCTTGTGCCCCTCATGGCTCCCCAAATTAGGTCAATCCACCATCACGTGTTTTTTGTTTAGAGCCTATTGGATGTTTACCCTGATTAGGCAAATTTCACTGAAAACGCCTGTAGTTTAATTCCTCAATGGTTAATTCTAGAACATTGAAAATGCAGAAAAGCACTTCAGATCACAAGAGCACACTGTGCTTCTGTCCTGGTTCAAGTATCTCAAAGCTGAATCACTAGGTAGCAAAAGAGTTTCAAACTCACAGAAAAGTGTTTTAGCCAACTGGAAATACTTCCATGTTTCGTAGCTTGTGGGTACTAGGTTTCTTTGTGTATTTCAATGAAACTCTGACAAAATGATTCTCTCATGTGCCGCTCAAGGCTCCCCAAGTTTGGTCATCCCACCATCATGTGTTTTTTGTTTAGAGCCTATTGGATGTTTACCCTGATTAGGCGAAAATGCCTGAAAACGCCTGTATTTTAATTCTTAAATGGTTAATGCTAGAAGTTTGAAAACGCAGAAAAGCACTTCAGATCACAAAAGCACACTGTGCTTTTGTCCTGGTTCAAGTATCTCAAAGCTGAATCACTAGGTAGCAAAAGAGTTTCAAACTTACATAAAAGCATTTTAGCCAACTGGAAATAATTCCATGTTTCTTAGATTGTGGGTACTAGGTTTCTTTGTGTATTTCAATGAAACTCTGAAAAAATGATTCTCTCATGTGCCCCTCAAGGCTCCCCAAGTTTGGTCATCCCACCATCAAGGGTGTTTTGTTTACAGTCTATTGGAGGTTTACCCTGATTAGGCGAAAATGCCTGAAAACGCCTGTGAGTTTAATTCTTAAATGGTTAATTCTAGAACTTTAAAAATGCAGAACAACACTTTAGTTCACAAAAGCACACTGTGCTTCTCTACTGGTTCAAGTATCTCAAAGCTAAATCACTAGATAGCAAAAGAGTTTCAAACTCACAGAAAAGCATTTTAGCCAACTGGAAATAATTCCATGTTTTTTAGCTTGTGGGTACTAGTTTTCTTTGTGTATTTCAATGAAACTCTGACAAAATGATTGTCTCTTGTGCCCCTCATGGCTCCCCAAATTTGGTCAATCCACCATCATGTGTTTTTTCTTTAGAGCCTATTGGATGTTTACCCTGATTAGGCAAATTTCACTGAAAACGCCTGTAGTTTAATTCCTCAATGGTTAATGCTAGAACGTTGAAAATGCAGAAAAGCACTTCAGATCACAAGAGCACACTGTGCTTCTGTCCTGGTTCAAGTATCTCAAAGCTGAATCACTAGGTAGCAAAAGAGTTTCAAACTCAGAAAAAAGCATTTTAGCCAACTGGAAATAATTCCATGTTTCTTAGTTTGTGGGTACTAGGTTTCTTTGTGTATTTCAATGAAACTCTGACAAAATGATTCTCTCATGTGCCCCTCAAGGCTCCCCACGTTTGGTCATCCCACCATCAAGGGTGTTTTGTTTACAGTCTATTGGAGGTTTACCCTGATTAGGCGAAAATGCCTGAAACCGCCTGTGAGTTTAATTCTTAAATGGTTAATTCTAGAACTTTAAAAACGCAGAAACAACACTTTAGTTCACAAAAGTACACTGTGCTTCTATACTGGTTCAAGTATCTCAAAGCTGAATCACTAGATAGCAAAAGAGTTTCAAACTCACAGAAAAGCGTTTTAGCCAACTGGAAATAATTCCATGTTTTTTAGCTTGTGGGTACTAGGTTTCTTTGTGTATTTCAATGAAACTCTGACAAAATGATTCTCTCTTGTGCCCCTCATGGCTCCCCAAATTTGGTCAATCCACCATCATGTGTTTTTTGTTTAGAGCCTATTGGATGTTTACCCTGATTAGGCAAATTTCACTGAAAACGCCTGTAGTTTAATTCCTCAATGGTTAATGCTAGAACGTTGAAAATGCAGAAAAGCACTTCAGATCACAAGAGCACACTGTGCTTCTGTCCTGGTTCAAGTATCTCAAAGCTGAATCACTAGGTAGCAAAAGAGTTTCAAACTCAGAGAAAAGCATTTTAGCCAACTGGAAATAATTCCATGTTTCTTAGCTTGTGGGTACTAGGTTTCTTTGTGTATTTCAATGAAACTCTGACAAAATGATTCTCTCATGTGCCCCTCAAGGCTCCCCACGTTTGGTCATCCCACCATCAAGGGTGTTTTGTTTACAGTCTATTGGAGGTTTACCCTGATTAGGCGAAAATGCCTGAAAACGCCTGTGAGTTTAATTCTTAAATGGTTAATGCTAGAACTTTAAAAACGCAGAACAACACTTTAGTTCACAAGAGCACACTGTGCTTCTATCCTGGTTCAAGTATCTCAAAGCTGAATCACTAGATAGCAAAAGTGTTTCAAACTCACAGAAAAGCGTTTTAGCCAACTGGAAATAATTCCATGTTTCTTAGCTTGTGGGTACTAGGTTTCTTTGTGTATTTCAATGAAATTCTGAAAAAATGATTCTCTCATGTGCTCCTCAAGGCTCCCCAAGTTTGGTCATCCCACCATCACGGGTTTTTTGTTTAGAGCCTATTGGATGTTTACCCTGATTAGGCGAAAATGCCTGAAAACGCCTGTAGTTTAATTCTTAAATGGTTAATGCTAGAACTTTGAAAACGCAGAAAAGCACTCCAGATCACAAAAGCACACAGTGCTTCTGTCCTGGTTCAAGTATCTCAAATCTGAATCACTAGGTAGCAAAAGAGTTTCAAACTCACAGAAAAGCGTTTTAGCCAACTGGAAATTATTCCATGTTTCTTAGCTGGTGGGTACAAGGTTTCTTTGTGTATTTCAATGAAACTCTGAAAAAATGATTCTCTCTTGTCCCCCTCATGGCTCCCCAAATTAGGTCAATGCACCATCACGTGTTTTTTTGTTTAGAGCCTATTGGATGTTTACCCTGATTAGGCAAATTTCACTGAAAACGCCTGTAGTTTAATTCCTCAATGGTTAATGCTAGAACGTTGAAAATGCAGAAAAGCACTTCAGATCACAAGAGCACACTGTGCTTCTGTCCTGGTTCAAGTATCTCAAAGCTGAATCACTAGGTAGCAAAAGAGTTTCAAACTCACAGAAAAGCGTTTTAGCCAACTGGAAATTATTCCATGTTTCTTAGCTTGTGGGTACTAGGTTTCTTTGTGTATTTCAATGAAACTCTGAAAAAATGATTCTCTCTTGAGCCCCTCATGGCTCCCCAAATTAGGTCCATCCACCATCACGTGTTTTTTGTTTAGAGCCTATTGGATGTTTACCCTGATTAGGCAAATTTCACAGAAAACGCCTGTAGTTTAATTCCTCAATGGTTAATGGTAGAACGTTGAAAATGCAGAAAAGCACTTCAGATCACAAAAGCACACTGTGCTTCTGTCCTGGTTCAAGTATCTCAAAGCTGAATCACTAGGTAGCAAAAGAGTTTCAAACTCAGATAAAAGCGTTTTAGCCAACTGGAAATAATTCCATGTTTCTTAGCTTGTGGGTACTAGGTTTCTTTGTGTATTTCAATGAAACTCTGACAAAATGATTCTCTCATGTGCCCCTCAAGGCTCCCCAAGTTTGGTCATCCCACCATCAAGGGTGTTTTGTTTACAGTCTATTGGAGGTTTACCCTGATTAGGCGAAAATGCCTGAAAACGCCTGTAGTTTAATTCTTCAATGGTTAATGCTAGAACTTTGAAAACGCAGAAAAGCACTTCAGATCACAAGAGCACACTGTGCTTCTGTCCTGGTTCAAGTATCTCAAAGCTGAATCACTAGGTAGCAAAAGAGTTTCAAACTCACAGAAAAGCATTTTAGCCAAATGGAAATAATTCCATGTTTCTTAGCTTGTGGGTCCTAGGTTTCTTTGCGTATTTTAATGAAACTCTGACAAAATTATTGTCTCTTGTGCCCCTCATGGCTCCCCAAATTTGGTCATCCACCATCATGTGTTTTTTGTTTAGAGCCTATTGGATGTTTACCCTGATTAGGCAAATTTCACTGAAAACGCCTGTAGTTTAATTCCTCAATGGTTAATGCTAGAACGTTGAAAATGCAGAAAAGCACTTCACATCACAAGAGCACACTGTGCTTATGTCCTCATTCAAGTATCTCAAAGCTGAATCACTAGGTAGCAAAAGAGTTTCAAACTCACAGAAAAGCGTTTTAGCCAACTGGAAATAATTCCATGTTTCTTAGCTTGTGGGTACTAGGTTTCTTTGTGTATTTCAATGAAACTTCTGAAAAAATGATTCTCTCATGTGCCCTCAAGGCTCCCCAAGTTTGGTCATCCCACCATCACGGGTTTTTTGTTTAGAGCCTATTGGATGTTTACCCTGATTAGGCGAAAATGCCTGAAAACGCCTGTAGTTTAATTCTTAAATGGTTAATGCTAGAACTTTGAAAACGCAGAAAAGCACTTCAGATCACAAAAGCACACTGTGCTTCTGTCCTGGTTCAAGTATCTCAAAGCTGAATCACTAGGTAGCAAAAGAGTTTCAAACTCACAGAAAAGCGTTTTAGCCAACTGGAAATAATTCCATGTTTCTTAGCTTGTGGGTACTAGGTTTCTTTGTGTATTTCAATGAAACTCTGAAAAAAATGATTCTCTCTTGTGCCCCTCATCGCTCCCCAAATTAGGTCAATGCACCATCACGTGTTTTTTTGTTTAGAGCCTATTGGATGTTTACCCTGATTAGGCAAAATTCACTGAAAACGCCTGTAGTTTAATTCCTCAATGGTTAATGCTAGAACGTTGAAAATGCAGAAAAGCACTTCAGATCACAAGAGCACACTGTGCTTCTGTCCTGGTTCAAGTATCTCAAAGCTGAATCACTAGGTAGCAAAAGAGTTTCAAACTCACAGAAAAGCGTTTTAGCCAACTGGAAATATTCCATGTTTCTTAGCTTGTGGGTACTAGGTTTCTTTGTGTATTTCAATGAAACTCTGAAAAAATGATTCTCTCTTGTGCCCCTCATGGCTCCCCAAATTTGGTCCATCCACCATCACGTGTTTTTTGTTTAGAGCCTATTGGATGTTTACCCTGATTAGGCAAATTTCACTGAAAACGCCTGTAGTTTAATTCCTCAATGGTTAATGCTAGAACGTTGAAAATGCAGAAAAGCACTTCAGATCACAAAAGCACACTGTGCTTCTGTCCTGGTTCAAGTATCTCAAAGCTGAATCACTAGGTAGCAAAAGAGTTTCAAACTCACAGAAAAGCGTTTTAGCCAACTGGAAATAATTCCATGTTTCTTAGCTTGTGGGTACTAGGTTTCTTTGTGTATTTCAATGAAACTCTGACAAAATGATTCTCTCATGTGCCCCTCAAGGCTCCCCAAGTTTGGTCATCCCACCATCAAGGGTGTTTTTTTGTTTACAGTCTATTGGAGTTTACCCTGATTAGGCGAAAATGCCTGAAAACGCCTGTAGTTTAATTCTTCAATGGTTAATGCTAGAACTTTGAAAACGCAGAAAAACACTTCAGATCACAAAAGCACACTGTGCTTCTGTCCTGGTTCAAGTATCTCAAAGCTGAATCACTAGGTAGCAAAAGAGTTTCAAACTCACAGAAAAGCATTTTAGCCAAATGGAAATAATTCCATGTTTCTTAGCTTGTGGGTACTAGGTTTCTTTGTGTATTTTAATGAAACTCTGACAAAATGATTCTCTCTTGTGCCCCTCATGGCTCCCCAAATTTGGTCATCCACCATCATGTGTTTTTTTGTTTAGAGCCTATTGGATGTTTACCCTGATTAGGCAAATTTCACTGAAAAACGCCTGTAGTTTAATTCCTCAATGGTTAATGCTAGAACGTTGAAAATGCAGAAAAGCACTTCAGATCACAAGAGCACACTGTGCTTATGTCCTGGTTCAAGTATCTCAAAGCTGAATCACTAGGTAGCAAAAGAGTTTCAAACTCACAGAAAAGCGTTTTAGCCAACTGGAAATAATTCCATGTTTCTTAGCTTGTGGGTACTAGGTTTCTTTGTGTATTTCAATGAAATTCTGAAAAAATGATTCTCTCATGTGCCCCTCAAGGCTCCCCAAGTTTGGTCATCCCACCATCACGGGTTTTTTGTTTAGAGCCTATTGGATGTTTACCCTGATTAGGCGAAAATGCCTGAAAACGCCTGTAGTTTAATTCTTAAATGGTTAATGCTAGAACTTTGAAAACGCAGAAAAGCACTCCAGATCACAAAGCACACTGTGCTTCTGTCCTGGTTCAAGTATCTCAAAGCTGAATCACTAGGTAGCAAAAGAGTTTCAAACTCACAGAAAAGCGTTTTAGCCAACTGGAAATAATTCCATGTTTTTTAGCTTGTGGGTACTAGGTTTCTTTGTGTATTTCAATGAAACTCTGAAAAAATGATTCTCTCTTGTGCCCCTCATGGCTCCCCAAATTAGGTCAATCCACCATCACGTGTTTTTTGTTTAGAGCCTATTGGATGTTTACCCTGATTAGGCAAATTTCACTGAAAACGCCTGTAGTTTAATTCCTCAATGGTTAATGCTAGAACGTTGAAAATGCAGAAAAGCACTTCAGATCACAAAAGCACACTGTGCTTCTGTCCTGGTTCAAGTATCTCAAAGCTGAATCACTAGGTAGCAAAAGAGTTTCAAACTCACAGATAAAAGCGTTTTAGCCAACTGGAAATAATTCCATGTTTCTTAGCTTGTGGGTACTAGGTTTCTTTGTGTATTTCAATGAAACTCTGACAAAATGATTCTCTCATGTGCCCCTCAAGGCTCCCCAAGTTTGGTCATCCCACCATCAAGGGTGTTTTGTTTACAGTCTATTGGAGGTTTACCCTGATTAGGCGAAAATGCCTGAAAACGCCTGTAGTTTAATTCTTCAATGGTTAATGCTAGAACTTTGAAAACGCAGAAAAGCACTTCAGATCACAAAAGCACACTGTGCTTCTGTCCTGGTTCAAGTATCTCAAAGCTGAATCACTAGGTAGCAAAAGAGTTTCAAACTCACAGAAAAGCATTTTAGCCAAATGGAAATAATTCCATGTTTCTTAGCTTGTGGGTCCTAGGTTTCTTTGCGTATTTCAATGAAACTCTGAAAAAATGATTCTCTCTTGTGCCCCTCATGGCTCCCCAAATTAGGTCAATCCACCATCACGTGTTTTTTGTTTAGAGCCTATTGGATGTTTACCCTGATTAGGCAAATTTCACTGAAAACGCCTGTAGTTTAATTCCTCAATGGTTAATTCTAGAACATTGAAAATGCAGAAAAGCACTTCAGATCACAAGAGCACACTGTGCTTCTGTCCTGGTTCAAGTATCTCAAAGCTGAATCACTAGGTAGCAAAAGAGTTTCAAACTCACAGAAAAGTGTTTTAGCCAACTGGAAATAATTCCATGTTTCTTAGCTTGTGGGTACTAGGTTTCTTTGTGTATTTCAATGAAACTCTGACAAAATGATTCTCTCATGTGCCCCTCATGGCTCCCCAAGTTTGGTCATCCCACCATCACGTGTTTTTTGTTTAGAGCCTATTGGATGTTTTACCCTGATTAGGCGAAAATGCCTGAAAACGCCTGTAGTTTAATTCTTAAATGGTTAATGCTAGAAGTTTGAAAACGCAGAAAAGCACTTCAGATCACAAAAGCACACTGTGCTTTTGTCCTGGTTCAAGTATCTCAAAGCTGAATCACTAGTAGCAAAAGAGTTTCAAACTTACATAAAAGCATTTTAGCCAACTGGAAATAATTCCATGTTTCTTAGCTTGTGGGTACTAGGTTTCTTTGTGTATTTCAATGAAACTCTGAAAAAATGATTCTCTCATGTGCCCCTCAAGGCTCCCCAAGTTTGGTCATCCCACCATCAAGGGTGTTTTGTTTACAGTCTATTGGAGGTTTACCCTGATTAGGCGAAAATGCCTGAAAACGCCTGTGAGTTTAATTCTAAATGGTTAATTCTAGAACTTTAAAAATGCAGAACAACACTTTAGTTCACAAA
>JAKELJ010000542.1:0-23000 GCA_025594165.1 Tamias sibiricus
CTTTCAGTGTGCGGTTTGCTCTTTCAATAATGCCCTGACCCTGAGGATTGTATGGGATGCCTGTTTTATGGGATATATTGAATTTTGCGCAAAACTGTTTGAAAGATGAGGACGTATATGCAGGGCCATTATCTGTTTTAAGCATTTTGGAGATGCCCAATGCAGCAAAAGCTTGCAAACAATGATATGTAACATCTTTAACTTTTTCTCCAGAATGTAAGGAAGCAAAAATCATGCCTGAGCATGTATCTATGGTCACATGATTGCATTTTTCCAAAACTTGGCTCATGAGTGACAGCCATCTGCCACAAATGATTGGCCATTAATCCTCTAGGGTTAACACCATAATGAGGATTGGGCAAATGTGTCATGCAAGATTTACAGTCTTTTACAATTGTTCTGGCTTGCTCCTTTGTGATTTTAAACCTACGCTGCAAGGTGGTGCTATTGATGTGAAACTGGGAGTGAAATAAAGTAGCTTGCTGGAGCACTGAAAGTATAAAGATTGTTTGGGTAAGAGCATCAGCCTTTTGATTACCTTCATGGAGGGGACCAGGTAAGTTGGTATGTGCTCTAATATGCCCTATGAATAGTAGTTCTTTTCTTGCCCACAAAAGTTCTTGTATTTGATAAAACAATTTAAAGGCTGGAGTATGAGGTGCTATTGGTCCTGCTATCTCTAATTTTGGGACGGCATGTACAATATAGTGGCTATCTGAAAAAATGTTCATGGGCTGCTCTCTAAAATTTTCCAGAGCTCTTACCACAGCTTCCAGTTCCACTAGTTGAGCTGATTTGTGTGCAGTTATGTAAGTCATAGTTTCTTTTTTAGTAACTACTGCAGCAGTACCATTTGAGGACCCATCTGTGAATACATTTAATGCCTTAGGAATAGGAAGATTTTTATTACCTGTGGAAATATAATAGGATGATTGATACACAAAGATAATATAGGAGACTTAGGAAGATGATTATCAAAATTTGCAGAAGTAGAGCATCTAGCTATAGCCCAATCATTATCATTGAAGCATAAATATTCAATCTGTAACGATGAATAGGGAGTAATATAATAGTAACAGGGTGAATGCCAAATATTTTAGTAGAAGTCTTAAGTCCTTGAAGAATAAGTTTAGCCACCATGGAGGTATAAGACTCAATTATACTTTCAGGAGAGATGGGCAAATGTATCCATAATAAAGACCCTTGTTGCCAAAATACTCCTGTGGGTGTTTATTGTGAAGAAATAATAATCATATCAGCGGTTGAGTTAAATCAAATCTATCACAATGAGCTCCTTCGATGGCTTTTTCTACTAACTTTAAAGCTTTCCTAGCATCAGGAGTCAATATTCGCGGTGAAGATGGATCAGGGTCCCTGCGAAGGATGTCAAATAAAGGTTTTAGTTGGCCAGTAGTGAGGTTTAGTGTAGGGTGAAGCCAATTAATGTCTTCCAGTAGTTTTTGGAAATCATTGAGGTGGTCAAATGTTTTTTTATTTATTAAAATTTTGGGGGGTCTAACGAAGGTATCCATGATTTTAAATCCTAAATATAATATGGGAGATCTGGTTTGAACTTTTTCTTCTGCTGTATATAATCCATATTTTTAAAAATTTTCTGCCATGTCACTGAATATATTACATAAGATTTTTTGATTAGGGTGGGCCAGTAAAACTTCATCCATGTAATGTAGACACATGAGGTTTGGATATTTATATTTAATGGGTTGGATTGCTTTGTCCATATATATTTGGCATATGGTGGGGCTATCAGCCATTCCCTGCGGTAGCACTTTCCATTGATATCTTTTATCAGGGCCATTATTATTGATAGAAGGAACTGAAAAAGCAAACCTGGGGGCATCCAGAGGATGTAGGGGAATGGAAAAGAAACAATCCTTTGTACCAAGAAGAGTAAATTTTTTTGGAATAGCTACAGGATTAGGAAGTCCAGGTTGAGTAGGGCCCATGATTTGCATGGTTTTATTAATTTCTCTAAGATCATGTAACAATCGCCATTTTCCTGATTTTTTCTAGATCACAAATATGGGGGAATTCCAGGGAGAGGTGGAAGGTTCTATATGTCCTGCTTCTAGTTGTTCCTGAACTTGTAGGTGGGCCGCTTGTAATTTCTCTTTAGATAGGGGCCACTAAGGGACCCACACTGGCTTATCAGAAAGCCATAGTATTTTCAAAATTATTTTCTCAGTGGCCCCGATGAAAAATATCTTTTTCCTTTATGATAATGATTTCTTTTAGGGTTAAGCTTACCCTGTACTTTTTGATAATGATTTCTTTTAGGGCTAAGATTACCCTGTAGATTTTCACATTTAACACCTGCTGGCTTGGTTGCAAGGTGTACTCCCATTTGTTGTAAAATATCTCTTCCCCATAAAGTAACCGGTGGGTTAGGTAAAACATAAGGCTGAAATGTTCCTTTATGCCCTTCATCATTCTCCCATTTTAAAATTACCGTACTTTTCTCTGGGAGGTTATTCTATCCCAAACCTCTTAAACTGGTTGAAGCTTTTTGCAGAGGCCAGTGCTTGGGCCATTGCCGTAGATTAATGATGGAAGAGTCAGCTCCAGTATCTATTAGTCCCTCCATCTCTATTCCTTGGATTTTTATTTTACACCTAGGCCTCCTTGAACAATCTCGAACCCAGCAAGCCATGGATCCTGAGATCCATGGAACAAAATCCTCTATTGTTCCCTTTTTGAGGCATACTCATTTTAAGTGAATTATGTAAATTTGGAAGGAGAAGCTGCTGAGCAATTCTATCTCCTTGATTAACAGAACTTATACTTTGGGGTGAGCTAAGCATTATTTTTATTTCCCCTTTGTAGTCTGAGTTTATTACACCTGGGGTAACTTGCAAACCTAATAAGCTTTTAGGACTTTTCCCGAGAATAAGTCCTACAGTCCCTGAGGGAAGAGGTCCCCTGACTCCTGTGGGAATCAGTTGGACCCCCATTTCAGGTGTTAACACTATTCGGGCGGTGGAACAGAGGTCTAATCCTGCATTTCCTCCTGTTCCTCTGGCGAGGGAGTGGATGGGTAGTAGGGATTGTGTCGGGGAAGCATCTGAGTGGATGCTTGAGGATACTCCTCCTCCAATGCCTCGTACATTTGTGGGCCCCAGGGCACTGGGCCACGTGCCCCACTTTTTGAATTCCTGAACAAATGATTTCCATGGATGTCAAATTTTGAATGGCATTTATTGGCCCAATGATTTCCCTTTTTTCACCTGGGGCAGAGGCCTGGGGCACGGTATGAGCTTGGTCTTATTTCTCTTTGGGGATTTTGCCTAGAATAGCCTGATTGATTATGATAATTTTGCCTGGAATATCCTGATTTATTATAATGTCTAGGTTGAGCCCTTGTGAAATTTTTAGGGGCAGCATCTCTCATAGCTGCTGCAATCATATTTCCTGTGACAAAGGCGTCATTTATATCTTTACATAGTTGTATATATGTGGAAAGATCCTTTTTATTTCTCCATGGCCTGATGCCTTCCTGGCAGTATTTATTTGCATTTTCGTATGCTAATTGAACAACTAATGGCATAGTTTGATCAGCGTCTCCAAACAATCTACCTGCAGTTCTCAAAAGTCGATCAGCAAAGTCAGTATATGGTTCATTAGGTCCTTGAATCACTTTTGACAAGCTACCTTGTAGATCCCCAGGTCCTTGTACAGTTTTCCATGCCTTTAAGGCAGCTGCATTTATATGAGCATATACTCCTGGGGTATAATATTTTTGAGCCTGTACGGCTGCGAATTTCCCTTCTCCTGTGAGCATTTCTATATTATGGCCTCCAAACACTGCAGCTGCGTTTCTTTTAGCTGTATCTATACAAAGTTCTTGAAATTGCGATCACCGAACCAAGTATTGCCCCCCACCTAATGCTGCTTTACATAGACTTTTCCAGTCTGAGGGGGTTAAGCTAAAGGTGTTAAGGGACTCCAGGATACTCAACGTGAAAGGAGCTTGGGGTCCATATGTCATTACTGCCTCTTTGAGATTTTTTATTGTTTTGAAATCTACTGACTGGTGGCCCCTATGTCCATTTTCATATTCAAATACTGGCAGTTCCCAATGTATCTGTGAGTTAGCCTCGAGAGCGCATAAGCACTCAGAAAGACTTTTTATTTCTATTTCTAGGGTATGCAAACACCTAGTGGTACCCTTCATATTTTCTGTAATGGATTCTACCCATGGGGGAGTAGAGGACACAATTTCTTCCACTTGACGGTCCCTTATCTTGGTCTTCCTTAATTTCCTTTTGTTCATTTTCTCAGAATCACTTTTACTTAATTCCTCCTCACTACTACTGCTCTCATTGGTCCTAACTGACTCAGTAACATCCTGAGTCCCAGGTTCAATTGAGAGCATGTATCATTGAACTATCTCTAATAAATCTTGAATAGCTTTAGCAGCTCAGATCTTTGTCATTTTTGAGCCCGCACTGATACTATCCTTACTGGTCCTAACTGACTCAGCCGAGGCCAAGCTTTCATGATCACTTTCACTTTTTTCCAAATTCTCCTCACTAATAACTGACTCAGCTATATCAAAGAATCCATCAAGAGCCTTGTACACTTGGGTCTTAGTCATTTTCGAACCCATTTTAACCGCTCTGACTAGAGACTCCTGCGAGATTCCTCAGTTCTTACCTGCCATGCCGATTCCCTGTCCAGGCCACCACCTGTTGTTGTCAGAAGTGACTGCCGCTTGGAGCAACGAAGCCGCAGGAAGAAGTTCAGAGACGAACTGAAAACAAACAGGCTTTTTATTCTGATAACTTCTCTCTCTGGCTCTAATAATGACTTTAACACGCACCACACACACACCAAAAAGACCCATACACCAAATGGCCCCGACCTGATCAGCAATCTCGGCTAAAGTCTCTCGAGATCCCGCGCCAAGTCCCGCGAGATCCCGGGCCAAGTCCCGTGAGACTACGGAAGGCAGCAATGCCCAAACATCTCCATGGCCCTTAGTCAACCACGATCTTAGCCATCTCCCCAAACAGGGCTCCTGCAATAAAGAACTCAAAAAACTTAACACTAAATGAAGAAGTAACCAAATCAGTTCAAGGGAAATGTGCTGAACAACAATTTTGAAAATAAGTAAAAATGGCCAATAAATATACTAAAAAATTCTCAGCATCATTACTATAGGTAATTGCAAATGAAAAACTACACTAGGATTCCATCTTACCTTAGTCAAAATGGCTACTATAAAAAATAAGAAATTGTTTTCTTCTTTTAGATTATAATAAGATGACATATGTGGGGAAAAAGGAACTCTTGTACAATGTTGGTGGGAATGTAAATTAGTACAATCACTGTGGAAAATACTATGGAGTTTTGTCAAAAAATCCAAAAATAAAACTGTAGTATTATCCAACTATTCTACTCGTGGGCATAAACCTGAAAAACATCAAGTCAGCATACAAAAGACATACCATGTACTTGCATATTTATATAAACTGTACACAGTAGCCAAATTATAGATTTAGACTAAATTTCCATCAATGGATAAATGGATAGAGAAAAAAAAAATATTTCCTACATACACAATGGAGTATTTATTCAAATATTGAAAAAAAATGAAATCATGTCTTGCAGGAAAATGGATGAAACTTGAGATCATGTTAAGCAAAACACACAAGTTCTAGAATGACAAAATCTCATGTTTTATCTCATATGTAAAGTCTAGAAAAATAATAAAATGTAATAAATACATGAAAGTATGATGGGGACTATTAGGGAAGGGAAAGGGTACTGGGGTGAAGGGGTTGTAATAAGAGGGATAGCAGGGAGGGGTGGATACAATTAAAGCATGTTATATATGTGCATGATAATGTCAAAATGAAGCCAATTAATGTGTACAATATGTACTCATAATTATAATTAAAAAGAAAAAATAGAGAATTAATTTCCCATGCAGTAAAAAAAAAAAAAAAAAAAAAAGAAGTTGAAGTAGGTGGGGGGGAGAGGGAGAGGAGAAATAAAAGAGAAACTATATAAATTAAAGGGAAAATGAGAGTGTGAGGGATGAGCAGATAGTTCATACAGGCTTGCTCACACAGAGAAAGAAAAAAATGGGAGTGGACCAGAAAAGTGAAGTTTAGGCTTTCTCTACCTCTGATATCCTGCATTCTCTCTTAAATGTGTGTTTTTTTTACTTTGCCCCCACAAAATGTCTCTCCTTCTGGAGATAACCCACATTCTCCCTTGAAAGTGTACCTGCTTTCATAAATAAGTCTGTCTCTTATAAAAGGAGGGGGCACTTAATAATAAAATTCAAAATGTGCCACAAACCTTTAAAATTTTATGTATGTATGTATGTATGTGGTGCTGAGTATTGAACCCAGTGCCTCACATGTGCTAGGCAATGTCTCTATACCACTGAGCCAAAACTACAGCCCAAAATATGCCAAACTTTAATCAGGCTACAGAATGTGCCTTTGATTGAAGTTTCACAATCTTATATCTCTCCAGGATTTTTCTCAGGGAAATTCACAAGTTGTATTATGAAAGGAGTATAGCAGACTTTGTCCCATTAAATATCACAAAGGGCAGCCAGGGAGGAAAAGTAAAGCCCTGGAGAGGGAGAAAATATGAGTAAATGAGGCAAAGATAAGGTTGATGGAAGGAGAAGAACTTAAGAGAATGGAACCAAGCAGCAGAATTGAGACAGAGAAATGTGGAGTGAGAGAGATGAAGGTGGGGGAAAAGAGAGGATATAAATATTGGACACAGATAATAGGGATCTCTTTTACACACAGTTTCAAAATGTCTCCAAAGTCCTTTCTAGTATGAAAATTATATGAAATTTAAGTCTTAATGCTTGTCTTCAGTTTGCTGGATCAGCAAATCAGAAAACAAAGTTTACATTTATACAATACCTCTGATACTACATGTCCATTTCCTGATATGTTTGGAGTGATGTCAAATACAATATGAGTAAAGTTGAGAAAACACATCCCAATAAAAATTCCCCATAGGACCTCTCAGACAATCTGGTGACAATTAAGCAGCTGATAGCCTTAGGCAAGCCAAACATCCCTCTGATGTTTCCCCATCTGTAAAGTGAAAAATCATAATATTTTTGAGAATCTAATAGACTAGTGGGAAAATGTTTTACAAATGATAACTAAACCACAAGTAATTTATCTTCCCTCCCTTCTCCCTCTTCCATCCTCCCTCTCTCCCTTCTTTCCTGATAAGTTTATTTCATCTTTCACTGTTCATGAGGCATCACATGATGCAGTTGGTACAAAAGTACCATGGATTGGCTTTATGGAAACATTTCTTCAACTCTGTATCTCTAAATCTGCTCTACTGCCTTGGCCCATTCTCTTTGAGAGCAGACCCCAGCCCATGATAATGTCACTCAAACATACCCTATATCTCCTCTCCTAGTCCAAGCTTCTGATCCCTTAGACAGAGTAATATAAAAGTGACATCATCATTTTTCTTACTTCGTGGAAATTGTACAAGAGAAACAAGTTCCAGATAATATGAATTTAATATAGTAGATGAAAGAAGGAAGAAAAATGCTAGCCCTGCAGGAGAGTACAGAGGCTAGGAATTTCAGACTGTTCAAATAATAGGACAGTGACTTAATCTAGCTCTGAATTATACTCATTTTCCTCCATGGGATGAATCACTCTTTGCTGAGCCTGAGCCTTTTGATCTTGCTCTGAATACAGAGAAAATGGCCATAGCACCTTTAAACCTCTTCACTTCTGAGAAAGACAAAGCAAGGAGAACAATGTGAACACGGTTGAGAGGGCATTTCATATACAAAAAAAAAAAAAAAGGTGTGAACAAAAATATATTTGCAACAAAGTGAAAATTGATCTGAAAAAACAAGAGAGATCAGTTCCTCAGAACAAGCAGGCTGCAGGGAAGCAGTCTTAAGTGGTATTGTCTGCATCCTCTTCCCACTCCTACCTCTCCAGCAAGGACAATGTGAACATCTCAAATTTGCCTATTTCCATGAACTCTCTATCATTAGCAATAGCTAGAATGTCAGGATTGATAGGAAGTAAAACTCTTAGTCTGAACATTGGGTCAGAAATCCACATTGAGCTTTTTGGCCCTTAGACATCATATTTTTTATTGAACAGATGAAGAAACTGAGACACAGAACTTTTAAAGTGGAATTGCTTATATAAGATCTAAGGCTTCCGTAAATTCAGACTGGGGCTCTCATTGCTAAAAGTATGTTGCCTCTGAATGTCTTCTTGATGTGGCTAAAGCAGAGTTTAAAGAAAACACAAATCCTTAAACCAGATGTCTCCCACATAGGAAGTAGTTTTATTACAAAATTCTTTTTTTTTCTTTCTTATAATGTTCATTGTTTATTTATTTTAATAAATATTTATTGCTTTTGCTCTGAACCAGACACTATATTACAAATTTTCTTATTTGGTGAATACTCCTGAAGTCAAGAATTATACTATCTTCTCTGTTTACATAGATAATTAACATATAGTCTCTACCCTTAAAAGAATGAATAATAGAACAAAGATGTAGATATTCATAACCATTATATGAGATAAAATATGATCCAAACCATAAGAGAGTGAAAACTCCAGTGTTCTAAAAGAACCAATTCACCTTTTGGAAAAGCTTTGCAGAGAAGGAGATGCTTACGTTCAATGTTTTTAATTAAATAAAATGTTTATTTAGTTGTTGATGGACCTTTATTTTATTCATTTATATGCGGTGCTGAGAATCGAACCCAGTGCCTCACACATGCTAGGCAAGGTTGTGCCTCACTCAGCCCCTTAAGTTCAGTTTTGAAGACTGCCTGGAATGTGCTCATATGAGTACTGGGAAGAGAGCATTTCACACACAAGGAAGTTTGAACAAAAATATATAAGTAGGTAAATATTAGTTATCCACAGGAAACAGTGAATAATTCTGTTAGAGTGGTTGGAGTCTTTGAAGTGTCAAGAACAGAGTGAAAAATTGAGATTAGAAAGTTTACCTGGGAACAGTCTGACCACTACGGACTAGAATATCAGTATCTTAGTTTAGTTTTACCCAGAAGCAGATCCTAAAACAAGTATTTGAGTGCATGTAGTTTATTTGGAAAATGAAATACAAGCAGAGAAATAGAAAAGTCAAACAGTGAATGGAAGAAAAGAAGTAGAAGGTGTGTTACCAAGCAAATTATCACAGCAGACAACTGGAGCATAAGTCCACAGGGGAACTTTGAGAGGCCCTGTAGAAAATGGACTTAATAATTGTAGGGTAAGAGAGCTAGGGTATTTACACACTAGATCCTATGGATCCTTAGTTGAGTTCTGTGTCATCATCTGTTAATATTGGGACATACAAAGCCTAAAATATGTGTCAGGAGAATGATTTTCAGTGGCAAAAAAAAAAAAAAAAAAAAATCCCATTCACATTTCAGCACAAAGCTTTATGGAAAAGCTGAATGCCACACTCTACCCAACCAACTATCTCATAGAGCTTGGAGGAGGACTCTGAATCACCTGTGCTCAGACAACATAATGTGTCCAATATTTCCCATTTCAAAGATAGTAATTCTGAAGCTTAGAGAGGAGAGGGACCAATCCAGGATCATATGGGGGGTTGGGAAGAGAGATAACACTAATCTTAATTCTCCTTGATTCCCAGTCTAGTACATAGAGCTACCCACAGGGGAGAAAATATAATGAACAATTATTCTCGGTGTAGTGTTCAAGTTGGCTTCTGTGGTGAGGATTGCATAGTGATTTTTATGCCATTTATTCTTATTAAGCATTCCCAATGACCTTATTTCTACTACTAAAAATAACATGATTTTATTTGTTTTGCTTTTTAAATATGCTTTCTTCCAGAAAAGAGATTTGAAAAATTATTGAAGTTCAGTATTACTGTTATCTATGATTTGTTTCATAGCTACTGTAAACTGTATCCTCATAATTAAGAGAGGGACATTATGGTTTCCTTGGGATACAGGGGTAGAGTAAAAACAGGCATTTTAATAGCATATATAAAACCAAAGAACTTCAAGTTTTAAAAAGAACTTAGGACATTTTAAAATTATTTTATTTTAGGAATAATCTGAATCCAGTGAATTGACTTACTCTAAAGTCAGCAGACTAATTTGTGATAGAGTTAGAAATTAGAACAACTCAGTTTAAGGGTTGACAGGAAATGTAGAGGACTTCTGGTCCTGTTTTTTAGATAAAATTCCCATCAAGAGGTTATGTAACACACTATAGATAACATTCCCATCAACATCTGATCCTACAGCTCAGATATAAGGCACTCATTACTTTTCAAGATAACTCAGTCTATTTATGATTAGCCTGGTTAGAAAGTTATTTGTTGTACTGAGTTAATTTTTTTTTTAATTTTTTTGTAGTTGTAGAGGGACAGGATGCCTTTATTTTATTTGTTTATTTTTATGTGATGTTGAGGATTGAACTCAGTGCCTCACACATGCTAGGCAAGTGCTCTACCACTGAGCTACAACACTGGTCCTGAAATTGGTTTTACTGTGTTTCCTATCTCTGGGAGTCACACAGATGCTCATCTTGGCCTCCTGCTTCATGACAGTGCTTCAGAGGTATGAAGACAGAGGCCATGCCTAAGACAGAGTTTAGCCTAAGTTTCCTTAGGCTAAACTGTTCAAGCTTAGAAATTTCCTTATGGGAACTGGACTCCAGCAGCCTCCCTAAACTTTTTATCTTTGGATACATTGCAGATGTCTATGGCTTTCTTAATGTGTATGGCCCAAATATAAAAGTAAATTAGTCCTGAACAACTCATAAAGGAGAAATATTTTCATGTCTTTCATCACGGACTTTAGAACTTTTAGTGACAACATTTTAGCTAATGAAGAGCTACGTTAGATTTAGATCAGCCAGGTCCACTGATGACTCACCATTTATTTTCTTGGCTAATGCTCTCTATATATATTATCTGAGAAGCAGTTATGTCCAAACTGGAAGAAACCTTAGTCTTCAAGGAGTCCATCACTCACACAGAATGATGAATGTCCTAGTCAGTCACACTAAAGATTTAGTCACACAACAAAATTATTGGGAAAAAAAAACACACTCCAAAGACGGATTCTTCCTCAGTAAGTCAGGGTCATCCAATACCATATCCTTTCATAAGCATTTACTTATTTCTTCTCTGCTATTGTGTGGTTCCTGCCTCTTGCTGTTCCAATGGCATCTTGTGCAAACCTCTGGGAGAACACTTTTCACACATTACTCCCGTTCATATATGTCACAGGGATATCTCTTCCCATAGGAATTTTTTCAAAGACAGAAACCTCACTGTATTTAACTGTGAACCCATAGCATGGCCTAGAGTTCAAATAAGCATCCAATATGTGTTTTGTTCAATTCAACCTGCCTACTAAAGAGAAAATCTCCAGAAAAATGAGTCCAGAATAGGAAATAACATACTTGATAGCCATGGAAGTGACATGGAAAGCACACTAGTTCCATCCTTTGAACTTCAGTCAGCCATGTTAGTCTTGTCAAGTCCCATAGTAGCTGCTTAGGTGGAACACTCTAAGTGCTATACTGTGTGTGTGTGTGCACGTGCACACGTACGTGTGTGTGTGTGTGTGTGTGTGTGTGTGTGTGTGTGTGTGTGTGTGTGTGTTTATGTGCAGGGGCAGTTTTTATAAGCCTCAGTTTTATAAGACTTAGTTTCTGGTTTTCTAACTTTACAATTTCAAACACTTTGCTTTTAGTAGGTCAACCAAAGGTGAATAGGCTTGAGGGGACTGACTCACACTGATCAAACTCACAGGCAATCAGTCGATTAAACCCAAAGCCACTTTATTCGTTTATACTGATGGATATAGCTATTAAGATGTCTGGAATATGCACAAACCCCCAGAGGGCCGTCTACATAGAAAACCAAATTGCTATTGGAAGGTCCTTTGATGAATAAAAACAATTGTAAGGTTGTGAGGGCTTTTAGAGATTACCTACCATCTTGTAACCAATATCTGAATTTCCTATATCTTTTTCAAAGGGGAGGTCAGTCATTGTTTACATACTTGCAGAGATGTGAAGTCCTTTCCTACCCTACCAAAGCAGCATATTTAATTCACTGACAGCCTAATCATTAACAAGTTCTTCATTATGTTCAAGTAAACTCTGGCTCCCAATAACTTCCACACAGGTATCTTAACTCTCTTCCTTTGGGCCATGGAGAGAATTCATATCCCTTCTCCTGTGAAATATTCTTCAGAGAACTTAAGAATGAGACTATGACTCCTGAGACTTGTCTTCTCCAGAGAAATGGTATCTAGCATCTTTAACTAATTCTCTGGATTCCATCTCATTCCCCAGTCTGCTTACTGCCTTCTGTATATGACAGTGTGTATAGACTAATTTTAAATGGAAAAAGAGGGGCAGAGGTCCATACTATTGTGAGATCTCAAAATGACCAGAATACTCTCGTGAGTTTTCCAGGTCTTCCTATTTTGTACTTTGATAAATATACAGACCTTGATGCAAGATCTTTCTCCAAGCCACCTTCATCACAAATCCTCCTTAAATCAAGAAAACCACCACTTAAATAATCTCTACTGATATATAAAGTGCAATTTCTTGAATTATTATTTTCCTTTAGTTGAATCTTAAAGTGATGCCTAATTTTTGATATTATTTAAATCTTAAATTTGTAAGACATGTTTTGTGGCCTATCTTGTACAATATCCCAAGTGCAGTTGAGAAGAATGGGTATCCTGAAGCTAGCCATTGGATAGAATATTCTGTATGTCTGTAAGATTTATTTAGGAATAAAAGAAAAGAGAATTCCAGGCAGAGAGAGCAGCATATATGATCATGTGATAGAACTTCTATAAAACATAGCTGTTTATTTTAGTGTTAGAAAACCATTTATTCCCATCATACCATACCAGTTCCACACACAAAAATAATCTATATAACACAGAATATTGAAGCATACCTTTGATATATAAATCAAAAATGAGAAAATTCTAGGTTTGCCAAAAGGATAAATAACTCAAAACCACAGCTAACAGCAAGATATAAAAAACCAAACAGCATTTTGGGTATAGGAGCCAGATATAGCCACAATGGTAATAATTATTGTGGTCATCTGTCAGGGCAGAAATAAAGTTTAAGTTCTATTTTATATTGGGCTTTCTGCAATAAACAAAGAACATCCTTATCTTGTTTCATTAATAAAAAGTAAACTAGAATGAACTATAAAAATTCCAAACACTATCCAAGGACCAAAAATGGGAAAAATTAATACATTGGAACCACCAGACCTTCATGATGTAAGAGAAATCTGGGGTCTTATTTTACACCACTTATATGATAGGGAAATGTCAAGCTAAGAAATTATCACCAAAAATTTGTCCTAAATCAGTGAAACTGGCAGGGTTGTGGCTGAGGCAATTCTCCAACTGTTCCAGCATGTTTTTATAATTCAGGGTTGTGAACTCCCACAGAAACCTCCCACAGAAAGCAATTGCCACTTCAGAAAAGCTCACGATAAAAAAGTTACATGAGGGAAGAACTGCTATGAAAGTTGGAAAACTTAAATGGGAAAATTTACACACTAAGTATTATGAATCACAAAACATTACAAAAGATTTTTATTCAAAATGTGCTTCAGATGGTTAAAGCGATTAAGAAAAATAAAACATTTAAAGCAATAACAAATTATCATGTAAACAGAGGAATTTGCAAAAGAACCAGGAGGTGCAAGGACAAGATGGCTGACTAGAGGTTCTGGATGTACTTCTCTCTCACAAAAAAGGACCCAAACAAAGAATAAATAACTACTATTCACCTAGAAATTTTAGGGACTGTGCTGAGATACAATGAGGTTAAAACGGAGGAGCTGTGGAACATGAAGACCCAAGATGCTATTGTTAAGAAGGAAACAAATTATCTTGCATCAACTACCTCAGACAAGGAAACAGTAAACAGGAAGTTCCCAGCAATCCCTATTAACATCTTAGAAACCTGAATTTTTTGATGCTGGAAAATCCTATAGCTCTTGCAGTCTATGAGTCTGGGTAGAGAAACTTCTGAGGGTGTACAACCCTGCTTTAGCCCAGAGAAGAAACCTGATCTATTTTGTGTCATCTCCAGCTAAGGCTGCTGCTGCTGAACAGTGCAATTTTGAGACCATGCCCACCCAAAACCTATGGAGGCTGATGGGAGCTGTGTTCCCACTGCTACACATGCTGTGGCATGCCCATCCAAACCCAGCAGGGTGGCCCTACCCCTGCTACCACACATGGTGCACTATGTCCACATGGTCCCATAAGATTGTTCCTGCCCCCATATAGTTCGTCAAAATAGACACATACATCATGCCATTGTTATTTGTACAATATACACCTTCTAGGGCCTGCCAAAACTGTCCAGCCACATGACACCATTGGATGTTGATGGGTATCTTACAAAGGCAAATAGGCATGCC
Organism: Tamias sibiricus; assembly: GCA_025594165.1. Classification (NCBI taxonomy): domain Eukaryota; kingdom Metazoa; phylum Chordata; class Mammalia; order Rodentia; family Sciuridae; genus Tamias; species Tamias sibiricus. The sequence continues at coordinate 14,467 of JAKELJ010000542.1, forward strand.
TATTGCATCTGCTCAGGCCTGCTTACGTGGGCCTGCTCCCTGGAAAATCTTTGACACTGATGAATGACTTCACAGGTCCTGTTGATGAGGCAGTCCTCACAGTCCTCAGACAAGGAGAGGTGCCCAGGCACCAGTTCCAGGAGTGCCATACAATGGCTACCCAGTTCTGCTGTTATGCGCTGGATTTGACAAAGCTCTCAGGAACTACTAATCACCTTATTTCTCTTTTTAATTTTTTTTTTTTTAGTTTTTGATGGTCTTTTGTTTTATTTATTTATATGTGGTGCTGAGAATTGAACCCAGTGCCTCACAAATGCCAGGCAAGCATTCCACCACTGAACCACAACCCCAGCCCAATAATTACCTTGTTTCTAGTGTCACATTAGCCACAACTCATCATCCTGGAATCACTATAAGTGTTCTGTTTCCATGTGACCCATGCACATTTACAGATATCCTGCATCCATAGCCACATTGGCTACATTGGAAAATCTGTCCTACCAAAGATATATACATTGAAGCTACTGGATTGATCTAAAATAATTCTTGTAGCCAAGACCACAGAGAGACATGCTGGAATTGCTGACATTTATTATAGCTGAATAAACTATTCTACCATGCCCGAATCGAACCAAAGTGAATGTAACCAACACAATAGATATTCTAGGACAAATCTCTAGAAGACAATTTCTTTTTTAACAATGAAGGCTGACCTATTAAATTGGTGGTGACAACTGACTCACCTGATACACAAATATTAATTAATTATAAGGACACATGACACATGAAAAAGCAAGGTAATATGATATTTCCAAAGGAATACAAAAATTCTCTAATGACAGAAACAAAGAAAAATAAATTGACACATTTCCAAAAACTGGCTCAAAAGAAATGATTCCAAGAGAACTCAATGAGATAGAAGATAACACAGCTTAACTAAATTAGGAAACCAATTTATGATGTGAATAAAACTGCAACAAAGAGGTATTATAAAAACAGAAATAAATTTTGCAACTGAAGAATTTAGTGACTGAAATAAAAAATATAGGAGGAAGCCTCAACAATATACTAGTTTACATGGATGAAATAACTTCTGTGTTTGAAGACTAAGCTTTTGAAATAGCCCAGGTAGACCCCCCCAAAAAGAAGATGAAGAATAAAGCCTATAAGACTTATGGGACACCATTAACTGAGCAAGTATTTACATTGTGGGAGTTCTAGAAGAAGAGAATGGAAAAATCTTCGAAATCCTATTTAATAAAATGACAGTTCAAAATTTTCCAAGCCTTAGAAAGGCACAAATATCCAGATCCAGGAAATTCAAAGGATTTCAATCATACTCCACAGGAAAAAAAAGAAAAAATAAGACAAAACAAACAAACAAAAACCTTTCTCCTTGTTATATTGTAACCAAACTATCAAAAGTCCAAGACAAATAGATAATTGTAAATAGAGCAAAAGAAAAGCACCAAGTCATATATAAGGAACCCTCAGTAGACTAGGGTATTTCTCAGCAGAAATCCTACAGACCAGGAGAGAAAAATATATGAAAGAAAAAAAAAAAAAAAAAAACAACTTTCAAACAAGAATATTATATCCAGAAAAATCTATTCTCAGAAACTACAATGAAATAAATTCTTTCCAAGACAAGCAAAATCAGCAAAAATTCATCACCACCAGATCAGCCTAATAAGCTATGCTTAAAAAAATCATATATCTAGAAGTGAAAGGATGATAAACACCATCATGAAAACATGAATATATAAAACCTACTAGGGCCAGGCGCAGTGGCGCACGCCTGTAATCCCAGAACTTTGGGAGGCTGAGGCAGGAGGATCGCGAGTTCAAAGACAGCCTCAGCAATGGCGAGGCACTTAGCAAATCTGTGAGACCCTGTCTCTAATAAAATACAAAAAAGGGCTGGGGATGTGGCCCAGTGGTGGAGTGTCCCTGAGTTCAATCCCTGGTACAAAAAAAAAAAAAAAAAAATCCTTCTAGGATCCAAGGAAGATATGCAAAACAAATAGAACAAAATAAAACAATGGCAGGGGTAGGTCCTGACCTATTAATAATAACATGAATATTAATGGATTAAATTTACAATTGGAAATAGTAGAATGACTCAATGGATAAAAAATTAAAAAAAGAAGAAAAAAATGATACTTAGCCTAAAATGAATTCAATTCACTAGTAACTGCATGCATAGACTTAAAGTGAAGGTATGAAAAAACACATCCACACTAACAGAAAACAAAGATAAGCAGGAGTAGCTACATTTAGAGTATATGCTATAAATACAGATAAGGTTAGTATATTATGATAAAAGGATCAATTGAATGGCAATTATCAACAATACAAATAACAATAAATGTTGGCAAGGTTGTGGGGGAAAAGGCACGCTCATATATTGCTGGTAGGACTGAAAATTGGTGCAACGGATCTGGAAAGCAGTATGGAGATTGCTCAGAACACTTGAAATGGAACTACCATTTAACCTAGCTGTCCCACTCCTTGGTTTATATCAAAAGGACTTAAAATCAGCATACTACATTGATATGGCCACATCAATGCTTATAGCAACTCAATTCACAGTAGCCCAACCATGAAACTGAACTAGATATCCTTCAATAGATGAATGGATAAAAAAAAATGTGAGATTCCTTAGAACTAGAAAAACAGAAGTGATCCATTATTGTCAAACCATAGGGGTGGAATTGAAGGAGCCCCAATTAGGGAGATGGCTATTGCGGTCAGCTGGAAGCCATAAGTTCCACCTGATAATAAGTATGTATGTGACGCACCTGTAAATGCACGTGAGGCACCCGCAAAGCTAAAGGTATATAACCGGGTGAAAGTGGTTGGAGTGAGGAGAACGAAGAATGAATTCAGTCAGTCAGTCATGCAGTCGCTCGGTCGGTCAGAAGAAGAGTTCGGGTCGGAGAAGAAGAAAAGAATCAGAGCGGCCAGAACATAGGCAGAGCGGTTACAGAAGAGAAACCAGATAGAAGAAGTAATTGCTGGTCAGAGTCAGGCCGAGGCTCCCGAGGAAGAAAGAAGAAAGAACAAAGAACAAACAAGCTCTAAAAGCTAAGCTCTCTCTCTCTCTCTCTAAAGAAGAAATCTCTCTCTCTTTCTCTCTAAGCTCTAAGCAGATGAAGAAGAAAAAGCTCTTTCTCTCTAAGCTCTAAGAAGAAGAAGAAAAAGCTATCTCTAATCTTTCTCTCTAAGCTCTTTCTAAGAAGAAGAAAAATCTTTCTTTCTCTCTTTAAGCTCTCTCTAAGAAAGTAGAAGTAAAAGTAGTAGTATCTTTACTCTGCCTCCGAGAATTTTCCCGCGGCGTTGTGGCTGGCCACGACAGGCAGCTTACATGGAATCATATAATCTCTCCATAGGAGGCACCACCCAACAAAGTCCCTGAGGCCTGATTAAACCTAAGCACCACCAGCTGGAACTCACCTCATAGATTGTTGCAGAAGCTGTACCCTGGGAGTGCACTGAACTGGTCTGAATGAACAAAATACCAACTGACAGTATGTCCTAACCCATTCCACTTCATACTGGTGTGAAGACAAGTTGAGTCCTATACCAAAGAGCTTCAATCTTAAGCTGCTTCAACTAGCAGCTCAGAGAGCAACATAAAAGAGGAAGGGGTTAACAACCCCCAAACCTTGCTCTATCAGTACATAATTCAATAAGAATTGAAAAGAAAGACTGTTGGACATATACAGTAACCACCCAATCTGGTGAAAAATTTTGACCACCTCAGTGGAGAAGTTTCCTTCATTCTTCACAAAGATTTTGGGTTTTAAAAAAAATTTGAAATTATTTATTTTTTATAATTAATTCCTTATTCTGTGTGTGTGTGTGTGTGTGTGTGCACGCATGCGTGCACACACGCATGCACATGTATGTGAATTCTAGCTGTGCTGATTGGCTCAGGGCACATATATGTACACTTATTTGTTTCTTTTTCTTCTATTTTTACCATATTTTAAATATGATTATTTTTCCAGCATTGTCTTTTGAGGGTTCAGGTATTTTGGATTGTATATTTTGGTTTGGTGTTGTATTATTTTAATTCTCTTGTTTCTCTCTCTCTTTTATCTTCTGCTGATAATGGCCAAATTTTTTTATTCTCTCTCTCTCTTTCTTGGATTTGCCCGATATTTTGCTTTTGTATTTTCCCCTCCTTCTTTATGAACATTATTACCTACTACATATTTTTTGCATTCTTTGTGTTCAGTTTTTAAAATTTTAAAGTCTTTTCTATCTTCTTATCATATTTTCTTTTCCTCTAAATAACTGTATTTCTGCTATCTTTCAGAACTAATTGGTTAATATAACTCCTGTCCCCACTAATCATTACTGCTGTGGACACCTGCTTTTTGCTTTAAATCCAGATCAAGTTCATGGTTATTGTTTATACTGTGGACAATTGCTGACCCAACATTCCTCTTTATTGGTGGCAATTAATGTGAAAAACGTCATAGTAGGAACTGAGTATTTAATACTGTTTACTCTTTGTTGTTTGCAATTATTGTAAGTATTGTCTATTTCACCCCATTCTGTGAGGTACTATGAACCTACTGAGAAAATAAATGCTTTTGTGGTTTTGGGGAGAAAGGAACACTTGCACATTGTGGGTGAGACTGCAGACTAGTATAACCACTATGGAAAGCAGTATGGTGATTCCTCAAAAAATTTGGGTTGAAACAATCATATGATCCAGTTATCCCACTCCTTGGTATTTTCCCAAAAGATCAATAATAGGTGTATTACAGTAACACGGCCACATCAATGTTTATAGCACCACAATTCATCAACTCAGATGCCCATCAATAAATGAATGTATTAAGAAATTGTGGTATATATAGTAGGGAATTCTGCTCAGTCGTAAAAAATGAATGAAATTATGGCGTTGGCTGGTAAATGGATGGAAATGGAAAATGTCATGCTAAGTAAAATAAATCAAACTCAGAAACTCAAAGGTAAAATATTTCATCTTATATGTAGAAGCTAGAGTAAATAAAAGAAAGGGGGAGAGAAAGAATAGAATAGCATAAAGAACCAATCAAATATAAATTAATAGATGAGTGAAAGGAAGTCTAGCAGAGTAGGGAAATGCGAATGGGAGATGGGGAGGTTGGGATGGTAAAGTGGGGGATCATAAATTGAAATAGATTTCCATGCATATTATGAGTTTGTCAGGATTACTTCAACTACTATGTATAACTATAAAGCTCTAATTAAAAAAAATCAATATTAAGGTGAAAGTTTGTATCAATAAATGCCTGCATCAAAAAAAAAAAACAAAAAACATAGAGGGTCTGGGGTTGTGGCAAAGTGGTAGAGCACTCGCCTAGCACAGGTGAGGCACTGGGTTCAATCCTCAACACTGCAAAAATAAATAAATAAATAAATAAAATAAAGGCATTGTGTCTAATTACAGCAAATATAGATAGATAGATAGATAGATAGATAGATATAAAATACACACACACACATACACACACACACACACACACACACACACACACATATATATATATATATATATATATATATATATATATAATAGAAAGATGCCCAATAAAAAACTTAATGAGGCAACTTAGTGAACTAGAAAGCAAGAACAAACTAAACACAAAAATATATTAACCAGGGTGGGGCTGTGCACCTCACACATCTGTAATCCCAGCGACTCTTGAGGCTGAGGTGGGAGGATAAAACAAAAATAGGAGATGAAAAAAGGTGGCATTAGAAATGATACTACAAGAATACAAAGGAATATTAGGGACTACAATAAATTACTGTATGCTAGTGAACATGAAAATGTAGGAGAAATGAGTAAATTTCTAGATATATTTAATTTACCCAAATTGAAACATAACATTGTGGCAAACTGAATTCAAAAGCACATTAAAATATTATTCACTCTGTTCAAAAGTGATTCATCCAAGAGATAGGAGTGTTGTTCAATATATGCAAATTATTAACTGTGATACGTCAACAGAATGATGGACAAAACCACACGACCATTTCAATAAGTTTAGAAAAGGCAGTTGATAAAATTCAGCATTGATTCATGATAAAAAAGTTAACAAAATTACATTAGGTGTATAAAATGTGCACCTCAACATAATGAAAACCAATTATACTAAGTCAACAATTAATGTTTCAGAATACAAAATAAAAACACAAATATCAGTAGCAAGAAATCAAGAAAGCAATCATCTTCACCATGACTATAAAAATAAAATACTTATAATTAATTTAACAAATAAAGTGAATGATGTCAACAATTAAAATTGACCCTTGAGAAACACTCAAACTGCATTGATACTACACAAAGTAAATTGCACAGATGGGAATTGCACAATCAATGCAATTCCCATCAAAATGCCAATGGCATTCTTTATATCAACGTGAAAAAAGCAATTCTAAACTTTATACAGAACCACAAAGGACAATAAATTGCCAAAGCAATCTTGCCTGAATAGAATACAGTGGGAAATATCACTATACCTGACTTCAAAATATACTTCAAAGCTGTAGTAAGTGAAACAGCATGATACTGATATAAAAACTGACCCATAGATCAATGGAACTGAATAAAAAAACAGAAATCAATCCACACATAGACCTCCAACTGATTTTTTACAAAGACACTAAAAGATACATTGGAGAATGTACACTCTCCTCAATAAATGGTGCTGAGAACACTGAACATTTTTATGCAGAAAAAAGAAAGTGGATCCTTTCTCTTATAATATGCAAAAATCAACTCAAATTTTATTAAATTCCTAAATGTAAGATATGAAACTACTATAAGATATCACACACACACACACACACACACACACACTCACAGTAGAATGTTATTGAACCATAGAAATATTGAAAGCCAGTCATTTGTGGTAATGTAGAGGGAATTGGAAAACTATGTTAAGTAAAATAAGCCAGGACAGAAAGACAAATACCACGTATTCTCACTTATATATGAAACCTAAATAAAAAACCCCACAACACCTTAATCTTATAGAGGAAGAAAATAGAATTGTAGTCTATTGTAGTCTACAGAATCTGAGAAAAAGAAGAGGTGAGGAATAGAGGGGAGTTGGATAACAGATACAAAATTTTTCTTAGGAGGAATATTCTATTCTACTCTCATTCCTCCTAAACATATTCCTATGTCTCCCAAATAGAAGGAATATTTCCTGTACTGGAGAACACTGTAGCACAGTACCATGGCCATAGTTGACAACAATTTGTTATATATATTTTAAAGAACTACAGGAGAGAAGTTTGAAAGTTCTCAACATAAATGAATGATAAATGTTCAAAGAGATGTGAATTGTAGTTACCCTGATTTGATCATTATACATTATATACATGAATTGAATTATCAAAATTTACTACATGAAATGTGCAATTATTATGGATCAACTAAAATTTAAAAAATGAGAGCAAAAGAGAAGTTATAGAAATGAAAATATAATTATTTTTAAAGAGGAAAACTAGGGAGATGGTTTGAAAGATTGAACACCTGAAAGAAAAAAATTAGACAGTTTGATGCTAGAAATTTCAACATATATGTCCCGGAGGAATTCCAGAAGAAGAAAATGAAGAGAATGATCAAGAGATCATATGTAGAGAGGTGTGGTGAAGAAATTTACAGAATTAAAGAAGATACAAGAAGCTTATGTAAGAAGCATATATCAATGCTAAGTGGGGAAAATAATAAAACACATAAGGTTGTGCTAGTCTCTGTAAAAAAACAACTGAGGTAATGAACTCAATAAAGGGAAGATTTATTTTGGCTCACACTTTTATTTTTTTTATTTATTTATTTTATTTTTGGCCCACACTTTTAGATATTGCCATCCATGGTCACTTGGTCCCAACATGTCATGTCTAGGGTAAATGGAGCATAGTTGTTTATCTTGTGGCATCTGGAAATCAAAGAGTAAGAGCAAGATGTTGGGGTTTCAATATTTCCTTTAAGGAAATGCCCCAAAGACCTAACTTCCTCCAACCAGGCCTCTCCTTCCAAAGGTCTCACAACCTCCAAATAGTACTATAGGATGGTGGCCAAGCCTTTAACATATGGTTTTTGGGGGCATTAAAGATCCAACAATAACAAAACACTTGAAGCATTATGCTTTGCTAGATGCTTTCATATTCACATTCTCTTTCAATTTTCTTGACAAAATTCTGAGATATAATTACAATATTGTACCAATCATGAAACAAATAAATTAGTGAGTCTCTTTAGGTAACACATCTAGTATTTAAATTGGAGTGTAAAGCCAGTCCACTCTTTCTAAATGTAGCATTTCTTTGTTGCGTTTGAATTACTAATGTATTAAAAAAAAAAAAAAAAAAAACTCAATAAAATTTGGTTGAAACTGAACACAAAAGTTTTAAATATATTTGTGTTGTGACTTTCCGGAAGCGGTCTGCCAAGGGGATGAGCTCTGGTTGCTTACCACGCCCTTTGGAAGACCGGGGCTAAGCAAGGGGGTGTGGTTATG
>JAKELJ010000543.1:0-23000 GCA_025594165.1 Tamias sibiricus
AGTTTTTAACACTTGTCCCCAAAATGTTTATAACTATTTTTACCTGATCCAAAAGCCAGTACAGGACCCTATGATCCTTTATAATTAAACTATATTTAATTATGAAGTCCTGTTTTACAGTTACTTCACTTCTGTTCTCTCTTGTAGGTTATTAGAAGGTTAAATATTGACCAAAAAAGGCAGTGCTACTGTTCTGGATAAAATACTAGAAAAGAAAATGTATCTGCCATGTTAGGTTGTATTATTAGGGGATTGGAAGGCAAGTGAGTACTGCCTGAAATCCAGAAGTAACAACTGCTAGGATTAGGGAAGTTTTATAAGGAAAGGTCTATTATTTCTCAAATTTTAGGGAAAAAAGATCAGAGAAGGACAGTATGCAGATGATAAAATGGATGTGTCCCTTAGCAAGAGGCATATTCATGCACTTTTATTTCCTGTACAGTGATTTTTATGCATATGTATTAAGTTGGTATTTTAATTATCTTGAATTGGAAAAAGAAGTGTAATTAGAAGAAATTCTTACCTCGTTACTTGGGTTTACAAATTATTATCTATTATTTATATTCTGTCCTATCCTATTAGTTTAATAGATACTTATGTTAAATGGCTTGTCTGCTGTCAGATTGTTAACCATAGTTCTTACCTCCAAATAATGAGATCTTACCTCACTATTTGAAGTGGTATTACATGGTTCCTTGACATTTCTTCTCTTAGTTTTTCTGTAACTAAATGAACTGGTACACCAACACACTGACGTGGACTTCCAGCCCATTATTAGACTTCAGAATTGACAGTGAGAAATTGTTCCTTTACTGCGTACCCATCATTACATGCTTCTATGTATTTGCTTACCACCTTCATTATTTAATAAATTTCTCAACCTGAGTTACTCCGATCTACTCTGAGAGAGTGGTCATTACAGTTATTTTCAAGGTGAAATTTAGATCAGTTGAGAAGGTGGCAAAATTTTTGTTTTTATTAAGATATGGCGTGTCAGGCAGTTAAGAAGAAAAATGCCTCATTTTCTGGTATAGCTCACTTCTTTGTGGGTATATGCATGCTCATGCTCCAAGTAATATCCCAAATGACTCAAATTAGGGAATATCTTAGACTTTTATGATGGTATAGAGCTTTTAAATTAGAAATTAGCTTCTGTGTTTAGGCTTTACTTGACTACTTCTAAAATATTTTTTTTATATTGGACAGAAATAAATTTTTTAAAAAATATTTATTTATTTAGTTGTACACAATGCCTTCATTTTTATGTGGTGCTGAGGATCGAACCCGGGCCACGCACGTGCTAGGCGAATGCTCTACCACTGAGCCACAACCCCAGCCCCTAGAAATAAATTTAAATGATAATAATTTAGAATGTGGACCCAATGCTAAATATCCTCAAGAAAGAGCATTTTCAGTGCCAGTTTATCTCTTGATTATTTTCAATGTTTGAAGGTCCTTGATTACAAATACTAAAAGATTTAGGAGATGCTCTTATATTTTTCAGTTTTTAATTTGTGATATTTGGGCCAGAAATAGTGGTGTCCTAAGGATGTTACAAAATATGTTCAGGCAGTGTGACTGTCATCTGTTCACAGTTACTGAAGTCCACAGACTGAGGATTTTTTTTTTTTCAGCTTCGGTGTCAAGGCTAATGGTAGTGTTCACAGTATGTATGTAAGCTGTTCTCCATGTACACATACACACATACATATAGGAGTATAAATAGAACTTGTCTTGAAAGCCAAAAACAACTTTCTATATGTACAACTAGAAATAAAAACGGTATATTCCCCCTAGTCCTATTCACTATTGGAAAAGGAACAAGGAAAGAAGGAAAAGAGTTGTAACTGATCCTTGTTCTGCTCACAGTGATTGTTAACTGCTGAAGGCCAGCTTCAGCAAAGATGTTAAGTTCTTCCCGCTTGGTACTGAAGGGAACGTCGACGACAGGAAAATAATCCACACACAAGCCAGGTTTTAGAAATCCTTCTACTGTTCTAATTTTACTTTTCTCAGTATGGCTTTTTATACATCCCAACAAGCATAATAATTCACATTTTTTCTTAGGGAGGTAACATAAAGGAATTTCAGTAAAGAAGATTACAATAAAGGATTTCCAGAAATTAACTATACAATAAAAATTTCCAGTAATTAATTAACTATAGGGGGTTACATTAGGTTTCCAGTAATTAACAATAAGGAATTTCAGGAATTAACTATAATAAAGAATTTCCAGTAAGGAATGTTAGGAATTAACTATCATAAAGAATTTCCAGTAGTTAACTATAAAAAGGTTTCAGGAATTACCTAGGGAAGATCAATTATCCTAACTCCTGATTAATCTTATCTATAGGTAGGGGAAGGAATTCTAAAAATCTTAAAGCTAATGTTAAAAATTCTTCAACTCTAGGTATGCCTGATCATAAAGTTATATTGCCCTAGTATCTTCTTTAAACTTCAACTGGGCTCATCCTACCAGCTTAGCTAGTTTCTGGCTTTAGATTCCACAGGGCCATTGAACTGGTTTTATTATAGATAATTAAATATATTAGAACCTGGTGGTCATACAATAGAAATACATCAAGAGTACAGACAGAAAGCACACAAACTTAATTCTTGGTGGTCGCATAAAGTGGCATCTCATCCGCAAAGAGGAGCCGAGCTCAGACCTCCAGGCATTTGGAGGGAGCTTGGGCTCAAACTCATTTGCATAACCAAGGAAAAACCCAGATTTCTGGATAAGCAGACAGACACCTGGCTTGATTCTTGGTTTGGAAGAACTAGGCCCACACAGCCCTGAATTAACAGGTTGGGGGTCAGCTCAATTCCAGGTTGGGGAGATCTCAGACTCACAGCCCCGAATTAACGGGTTGGGGTCGAGCTCAAATCCCCGGATGAGAAACATCGCATCTCCCCCTTTCTTTTAATTTGAGGGCAGCGACCTCTGTAGATGTGTTTCTAAGGCCTTTCCAGAAAAGTCCGAGGAAGACTGGAAGAACAAAGCATAAGATTATAATGAACAGGATAGCAAAACCAAGATTTATCAAGTAGGACCACCACATGCTATTAAAATCTGTAGCTTTTATATTATTAAACAAATCTGTTGCAAAATCCACAGTGGAATCAGTAGTCAGATGGGCATGGGTAATTTCACTCACCCGTATTTGCAGGGAGTGAATATCTGGAGCCACATCTGAGTTATTCCAGATTCCCAACAAATGGGACTTAACCTTGGTCCAACCATGCTCAGATTCATTGTAACCTAATGGAGTAATGCAAATCCATTTATAGTTAGCATGACATCTAGTTGTCATATGAGTCTTAATATTTTGGATTTGGTTGCCCACATAAAGAATGGCTTCTTCTAAAGCATTTATCCTAGCCTCTAACTTTCTATCTATCTTCTCTTGTATAGCCATGGCTGCAGAAATATTTTGAGATAAAGTATTTACATGATTAGTTGTATGAATTTCTCTAACTAGAGCAGTAGAAGAAATAGCAATAGAGCCTAATATTCCTATAAGAGCAGATATTCCTAAAATAAGAGCTGCAACAAATCTTTTAATTTTTGGGTATAATACTTTGCAAACAATTAGTTAGCATACATTTTTGGCAGTCAACAGAATATACATCATTGATCATTCTTATCTTCATAATTTTATGGTTCCCAATTAATATAGCATGGGGGGCATTTACACAAGCTCTAACATTATAATGAATAGGTCCAGCTGTAGGCCTGTTCAAGGTGACTGTATTAATAGCTGCAACCAACCTATACAGGCTAGGAAATTGCATTCCTTTGCCATTAGGCAATTCACTTTTGTAGATGGGGGTAACCCATCCGGAAGAAGACCATCTATGTATTGAGCCATCAATAAGCACACCTTTGGTCATATAAAACTTGTTAGAATTAGACATAATGTAATTTCTCCAATCAGTAATAGGAGAGGCAATTGACCAATCAAAAATTTCAGTTTGTGATGACATGGGGTTTAAAACACGAGCTTTGGTGGGATATCCAAATCCACATTCAATCCAATAAGGGAATGAAGAACCGTACTCTTTCATTTTTTTCCAATATAAGTCCCTCCTGGATTGTAATATTATTGAGCAAGAATCTATATTATTGGGTAAACTTTTATTTTCATAAATTTCTTTATCTTCTTTACCCCCTAAAAGGGTTATGTCTAGCCTCCAAAGATCTCTTCCTTTATCCCTGGATTGAGAAGGGGAATCACTATAAAGTGATTCAATGCTAGTTGGTAAACACCCAGGGGGAGTAAATTTAGTATTTCTGGTAAAGCAAATAGGTGTGTCTTCAATAAGGCCTGAAAAGTTAATATTATATGAGGTCTTATGCAAAACCATAACATCAGAAATTCCCCCAAGTAACTCAGGAACATTGGTAGATACCTTAATGTCTGATTGTCCCCAGTCAGTTATTAAGGAGGGGCGGATCTGGGAAATAAGTCCAATAGAACCGGTCAGCAGAAGTTGTAGTTATCCCACAGGCAAGCAGAGTGATGATGGCGAGGAACAACTTCTCCGGGGTAACAGGTGATCCTTGGCTGACAACCAGATGCCGTGCATGAGCGAGGAGATTCTGTAGTTGACTCCAAGAGGGCAGTGATGATTCTTGTTGAGCCCGTCTTTGAGAGAGCGAGACGAGAGAAACCGGAACTCAGTTGTTTATCCCGTTTTCGTCTTTGAGGTGTCCTCTGTGGGCATGGCCGCTGCTGGCAAGGTCTCCGTCTGTGCCATGGGGGGCTCATAATGTCTTATGAGGTGATCCGGTATCCACAAAGGTGTGGGGGCTTCCTGCGGAAACACACATGCATACCCTCTCCCTGATGTTAATAGGATATCTGGTCCTCTCCCTTGACCTGTTAACAGATCTTTTACATAGACGTCTGTGTTGACTGAGCCTGTTGCAGTGAGGGGGTGAAAGACAGGTTAGCAAAGTCAAAAGTCAGTTGTTTCTCTTGGGTCTGGAGTGTCCTCTGCAGGTAGGCTGGTGCTGAAACCTCCATCTGTGCTGGGCCTGGTCTGTGGAAAAAACATAAGCACAGCCTCCACCCACCAGATGTCAAAAGGACATTAAATCTTCTCTATTGACTTGTTAAAAGGCCCTTTTATTTTGAAAAGAGTATGTGGTAATATATGATGAAATTTTCTATTTTTTAATATAGAAATTTGAGCTTTTAAGGTCTGATGAGCTCTTAAGGAAATAGCATTATAATATTTTAAGAAATTTTTGTCCTCTTCCACATAGATTACACTTCGGTTTATATCAGAATATTAACTTTTAACCTTAGGGAAGAGAAAAACTTTAAATAGCTTTTCCTGATTACTTCCTATACTTACTTAACCAACTCACACAGGCCTCTTACCTCACTTACATAAACGCTCTTACTTCATCACAAAACGTCTCTCTTATCTTGGAACATATTCTTTTCCTTCAATTTTTCCATACCTATAACCTTCTGATTACTTTCTCTCACGTGCTATCCTTTTTTTCTGTTCACCTTTAGAGACAATTTTTATAATAATTTGAATTTAGACAAATTATTTCATCTTAATAAAAATATTTTGTTATTTACAGTACTCTTAACTGGAACAGGTGAAACTTTTGAGCCTTTGTATATAGAGAAGTCTTTTATAAACCTTTGTAATATAAAATTACATACATCTGGCAGCCATTTCATGAGAACACAATGCTTAAGTATATAGAATTAATTATACCTGTTGGAACTTTAACCTCCTTCAGTGATAAAAAGGCAACTTTAAAATTTCTTTTTTAATTTACCAACTTATGAAAACAACCAATAATGTCTCTAAATAGAATTTAAGGAGTTATTTAATGGCATATATAACAGTCAGCATCTTTACCTTGCAAAGAAATTAGATGTTAAATAAAGTTATTTATAAATGAGTAATCTCATGTTAAATTGATTTTACCTATTTTTTCTTTGTAGAGGATGAGTCCTGCAACCAAGGGTTATTAAGGCATTAACATATTATTAGCTTTTAGACCAACTGAAGAGAATTGTGAGTTAAGTTCTCATATTAGAAGCACCTTTATTATTTTTATATGTATTTGTTTAAGTTAAATTGAACTTATAATTCACGTGAATTAAAGGTATTTGGATCCACTTAAAAACACTTTATGATGAGCAGCTCATTTTGTATTTGCCAACCCTTATATCATATAAATGACATATGAACATATACATATAGACATACAAACATAAAAGACAAGTGTGCACACATAACACAATAGCAAAAGGCTTGTAGCTTTTGTAGATAAATCTCCATTGCAATGGTATAGATGTTTAAAACTCTATAATTAAATAAAAATAAAAACTGATCAAAACAATATCAACTCAGATGTATAGAATTAAAGTTATGAGCTCAAAAAAAAATATATATATATATATATATATATATATATATATATATATATATATATATATATATATATATATTCTAAGAAAAAGCAAAAGTCTTTAGATAAAATGACCGGCCGGTAATGGAAAAACCCAGGTAAAAAGACACCTTTATCTTATGTTTTTTCTTTTGGGGCTTAAGCTTGATGTTTATCCATTTGTCTTGACTGAGGTCTGGAACAGTGAGAAAACTGCTTTTTGTTAGTTTCATAACATTAAACAGTGATTTTTTAGTTAGCTGATCAGTAGAAGCATTTCCTGTGCTTAAAGAACCAAAGAGGTTAGAACGTCCCTGGATATGTCCTACAAAAGAGAAATTTATTTACTCTTTGATAAATTAAAGACTGTAATTTTAAAAGACTATATGTTATAGATAATTGTAATGATAAAGTAGAAGTCTCAATAGCAGGAAACAAATTAGCAATATATTGAGAATCAGTATATAAATTAAATGCCTGAGGCACCTTTTCAAAGGCAGTAATGATTGCAATAAGTTCAGTTTTTTGAGCAGAAGTCTCAAAAGTTTGCTGCACTATAGGTGCATTATTGCCAATAATAGTAACTGCAACTCCATTAGATGATCTATCAGTAAATATTAAAGATGATTTGATAATGGCTCTTGAGAACATTTTTTAGGAAATATAAATTTAATTTTTAGAAATAAACTGTAACAATGGATGATTGGGCAAATAAAACAAAATTTCTCCATGAAATCATAATCAAAAGCCAAGGCTTAGAACCTTTTGTAAGTAACGTCCCATAATAGTCTATTTAACTTTCTGTATTGCCTCTTTCCCCTGAGGGGTTAAAGAGATGTAGGAAGGGGATCTCCGTGGGTTTACTTTAAATAAGATCTAATCCAATTACAACAATGAGGAAATTTTGTC
Source organism: Tamias sibiricus (assembly GCA_025594165.1). Taxonomy (NCBI): domain Eukaryota; kingdom Metazoa; phylum Chordata; class Mammalia; order Rodentia; family Sciuridae; genus Tamias; species Tamias sibiricus. Next base: position 7,334 of record JAKELJ010000543.1, read on the forward strand.
TGGTAAAAAGTAAGGCATATCTACATTTTTCTGACATAAAGTGGGACTATTTTTCATAAGGCCTCAGTAAATTAGGTGAAGGGAGGCTAAATGCAAACCTCTTAGTCTTGTTTACATAGTGGGATAGCAAAAAAAGTAATCTTTTGAATCAATAGTTTTGTTAATTGTTTTTAAATTTCACAAAAGCCTGGCAGGCATGACTGAAATGTCCTGATTAACTGCAAGTGAAATAATGTCCTTTTGCCACAGTAATAAGAAATTTATCATCTATAGAAGCATTATTATATCTCTTAAAAAGACTATGAACAAGTTCTTCCTAGTATAGCGGCAGCAATAACAATACCTTAGATATGGGCAGGAGTTACATCTATATAGGTTTTAATGAAATTGGCTAAAGATCCTGTTTTTCTAATGGGTCTAGCAATGCTTGATAGGTTGAGTTTGCAATAAACATTAGTAGCTTATCTTAGAGCAGACTTTTGGTAGCAAAAATTAAACCGGTGGTGTAAAATAAGTTTTACCTATCATAAACATAGAAAGCGTTAAGCCTGTTTTTTTTTTTTTTTTTTTGAAATATTATAGCCAAATGACCTGTGTAGCCTTTTCTTAATAAGTTGCCTATAAAAGTAAATATTGTTTTGGAGTTAAGCTTAACTTTGTTCAGTAAAAGGGATTAACAGTAGAATTAACTAGTTGCAAAGTATAAGGGGAAGTTGAATTGAAAATTTTGATTGAGTTTTTAGCTCTAAAACCAATTTAAAGGTTGGGAGAGTGTAGGATTTTCTAGAAAATTACCGGGCAGGCTTCCGAGGGAAAAGCTTCAAGATTAATTGTCCTTGTTTATTATATTTAGATTTACATTCACAAGCCCAATGAAAACCCTTTTGGCATTTTGGACACACAGTTTTTGGCCTAGGATTGTTTTCCTCTTTATTATTATGTGGGCAGTTATGGCTAAAGTGCCCAACTTGACCGCAAGAAAAACATTGTCCTTTAGTGGTATTATCAAAAGATTTCTTAGGAGCAGGATTTGAGCCATATCTCTTTAAAAACTGTGAATAAGTCTGGCCCTTTAGGGCTGCAGCAAATGCTATGCCTTGAATATGGGCTGGGGTAGTATCCACACATGTCTTAATAAAATCAATTAAAGTTCCAGTCTTTCTAATTGGGCGAAGTAACGCCTGACAGGTGGTGTTGGCGTTCTCAAAAGCCAGCTGTTTGGTCAGCAAGTCGGCTGCTTCTGCATGAGGAATTACTTTAGCAATAGTGCTTTCCAGCCTAGCAACAAAATCCTCGTAAGGCTCAGAAGCTTGTTGTCTGATATTTGAAAGAAATGCCTGTTTAGATTCAGAAGCAGGAAGATTTCTCCATGCTACTAAAGCGCATTTGCTGACCTCTTGCAATGCATGTTGCGGTATTTTCACCTGGTCTTCAGTTGAATAATATTCTCCAGTCCCCATCAACATGGAGATAGTATATTTATATGCCCCTCTTCTAAATGCTGTTTCCGCAACAACTCGCTTTACATTATCCTCATAATCAGCCTTCCATAATAGATATTGACCAGGAGGCAGACAAGACCTTGCAGTTTGTTGCCAATCGTAAGGAGTCATCCATTCAGCAGATAAAGAGTCAACCAGTTGTAAAGTATATGGGGAAGTAGGGCCAAAATTTCTAACAGCCACCTTCAACTCTTTTAATAACTTAAACGGGAGGGGCTCCCAATGTGGGGGAGCTTCAAAGTTAGGATCTACTGTTTTTAAAGTTGCCACTGGGCAAGTCAGGGAAATATCTCCTAATTGCCTGGCTATAGCTGCTGCTCCCCAAAATCCACCATGACGACAGGGAGGTAATTGTGGTCCCATAGTTGGCCCTCTCCTTTCAGAGACTTTAGGTGGGGACGGAGGGGCAAATGGAGTAGCAGGAACAGATGACATAGGCCCAGGAAGCTGGTTCTTACATGTTGCTTCCTTTAAATCATTTTGGTCATCACTTAAATTGCTATCAGTTTCATCCTCAGAAACATTAGTTGCAGATTTGCGGTCTGACTTATCTGAGGCAGGCTCTGCAAGAGGAGTTTGTTTTGGCTTCTTTATCCTATTTATAAGGCAAACTGCTTTATGAACAGAATTTAAAGCATCTTTAAATAAATTCCTTAAGGGAAAGACATCTATTGGGGTCCTTTTTGACCCATAATGGTTATAACAAGGTTTTATCTCTTTTCTTAACCCTTTCCCTGTATTTAAACTTAAAGTTCCTTCTTGAGTAAACCAAGGGAAACACTCTTGATTAAAATAAGAAAACTGTTTCAGCTGCTTAGAAGTAGCAGCGGCACCTCTCTTATTTAACCTCTGTTTAACTACATCTATAAAGAGCCCTCTCTCTCGGGACTCGATATGGCCCATGACTTCTCAAAAATAAAAATAAAAGTTCTTTGGTTACTTACTCTTCTCTAAATTGGCCTTTCTCTGCCAACGGACCCCGGACGTCCTTGAGTAAGAAATCTAGTTCCCTCCCGAGTATCTACTATTTCTCTCTATAATTAAATTATAACGCAAAAGGCAGCTTACCAATCGGGAGTCCCTGTTCAGGCGCCAATTTGCTGAAGGCCAGCTTCAGCAAAGATGTTAAGTTCTTCCCGCTTGGTACTGAAGGGAACGTCGACGACAGGAAAATAATCCACACACAAGCCAGGTTTTAGAAATCCTTCTACTGTTCTAATTTTACTTTTCTCAGTATGGCTTTTTATACATCCCAACAAGCATAATAATTCACATTTTTTCTTAGGGAGGTAACATAAAGGAATTTCAGTAAAGAAGATTACAATAAAGGATTTCCAGAAATTAACTATACAATAAAAATTTCCAGTAATTAACTATAGGGGGTTACATTAGGTTTCCAGTAATTAACAATAAGGAATTTCAGGAATTAACTATAATAAAGAATTTCCAGTAAGGAATGTTAGGAATTAACTATCATAAAGAATTTCCAGTAGTTAACTATAAAAAGGTTTCAGGAATTACCTAGGGAAGATCAATTATCCTAACTCCTGATTAATCTTATCTATAGGTAGGGGAAGGTATTCTAAAAATCTTAAAGCTAATGTTAAAAATTCTTCAACTCTAGGTATGCCTGATCATAAAGTTATATTGCCCTAGTATCTTCTTTAAACTTCAACTGGGCTCATCCTACCGGCTTAGCTAGTTTCTGGCTTTAGATTCCACAGGGCCATTGAACTGGTTTTTTATTATAGATAATTAAATATATTAGAACCTGGTGGTCATACAATAGAAATACATCAAGAGTACAGACAGAAAGCACACAAACTTAATTCTTGGTGGTCGCATAAAGTGGCATCTCATCCGCAAAGAGGAGCCGAGCTCAGACCTCCAGGCATTTGGAGGGAGCTTGGGCTCAAACTCATTTGCATAACCAAGGAAAAACCCAGATTTCTGGATAAGCAGACAGACACCTGGCTTGATTCTTGGTTTGGAAGAACTAGGCCCACACAGCCCTGAATTAACAGGTTGGGGGTCAGCTCAATTCCAGGTTGGGGAGATCTCAGACTCACAGCCCCGAATTAACGGGTTGGGGTCGAGCTCAAATCCCCGGATGAGAAACACCGCAGTTAACCCTTGGTCATCACAAAATTTCTATGTTTATTTGCAGCAGCTGTTTCTACTTTCCATATTGCCAAGTCCAGAAAATATTGCTAAATATATTTGTAGGATGGTCATAACATACTTTGTCTCAAAAAAATTAGATATCATCTCTCAAAAGCATGATATGTGATGTTGTCTTAATTTTTTTTAACATTTCTTTTCCTTTATGTTGACTATTACCAATAAGCTCTGAATCAAGTAAACAGCTTTTTGTTAACAAAGTATGCAGGTCCTAAGTGCATATACTTGAGAAATATGTATATATTTTATATATGTTTCTACTACTTTTGAAAGGACCAGCAGTATAATTCATTTGTGAGTAAACATGAACTGTTAAAAAATAACAGTAACCTTAGAGCTTAATGAAATTTTATTTTGCATATCTTCCACCAGTAGGTGCATTTGATATCCAGCCTAACACTCTCTGTGCATGTGCACACACAGACCAGGGAGTATAGCTCAGTGAGACAGCCCTTGCCTAGCATACCCAAAGCCCTGGTTTTGATATCCATCACCACACACAACAAGAAAAGATGCACGTTTTTTTTTTTTTTTTTTTTTTTTTTTTTTTTTTTTGTATAGCTAATAGTTGTCTCTTAAATTAGATCTTGGCTCAACCACAGATAACATGCACTTTCTTGTAGTTGGTGTCTTTTTATATGTTAACTTCATGGAGTATAACTTTCCTTCCAGTGTTGCTATTCTAACATGTACATTTGGATTGATTCTTTTAAATAAGCTTTATCTTTGATATTTCTTCTACAGTGATTTCCCAATACATAGTCTATGGAACAACTATGTTTAATTTATTTGGGGCATGCAGAAAGTGCCACACTTTTACCCTCTCTCCACCTTCAAGATCAAGCATTTACCATGGTTAGGCTTCCCCGTCCCCCCAAAATAGTGTAGTGAACTTTCTTGAACAGCAGGGTGAAAATGTTGCAAAATATTAATAGATAGTGTTAGAGAATTTTTAGAATACTTTTAAAGAAATGTGGTTTACACTTGAAAGTGAAATCTTATATTCAACCAAGCTAAACACATTCTGGTAGAATGCCTACCCAATGTGTATGATGCCTTTGGTTAAATCCCCAGTATGGCACCCCAAAAACAAACAAACAAAAAAAGTACTTTGATTTTGCATATCACTCACTTTTCAGATAATTACTTGGAAATTTCAAATCATTCATCTTTTTCGCCCTCCTGCTCACTATTTTTTCTATTAATATAGATTTTCCATGAAAGAAAGTAAGCTAAGTGATGACAAACATAAGCCTAGTTCTTGCTCGACTATAAGAACCTTTAGTGGCACATTGTCAATTAAATGGGATTTTTCTTCCTCAAAAGTGGAAAAAGAAGGAAACAATAATTCGTTATAGGAAATGTCCAGGATTTGTTTTTGATAGCAATGTTGTCAGAGATTCAAGGTTATGATTTGTATATAACTTTCTAAGTAAATATTCATTTTTAGGAAGAATTCCACTTTTAAGTTTTAAAGAATATCTGATTCTTTTCATTTATAAATACTTCTGTTACCCAGCTTCATCTCAGATTCTTAATAAGAATTTTCTTCAATTTGGAATTTAAATATGACCCCTGTATTTAGTGACAACTAATTTTTTAATAATAAATATTCAGGAAAATTTTGATATAAGATTTTGTATCTTTTTAAATATAGAGAGCTCATAAGCCATGTTTGTATAATGCACACGTCTTTACATTTTCTTCTATAAACTTCATAGTAAAATAACTGAATGCTTTTATTCTGGTTTAATTCTGTCTTCCAAAGGCTTTCCAGGCATTTATGATAACAATGCATGTTTATTGGCAGGCCCTTTAACAGAGGGTCAAACATTCTGCCCTTTAAATTACCAGTTCATCAAACCCTTGCACATAAGAAAATGACCAGCATTACTGATACACATTTTAGGAAGCACTGATTTTACTAAATGTGACTGCATACCGGATCTTTTCATGGAATTTGTCCCACAAATAATAAAACATCAAAAATAAACATTTAAAAAAAGTTTTGGGTAATATTTTGGTTGAGAGGAAGTAAGAGCTACATAAAATCTTTCTTAAAATATTTGGTAAAATGTTAATGAAATGACCAGAACTTTAAACTGTTGTTTATCCTCATAAATATGGATTTTTGCCTTCACCAGGTGATTTCATTATGAAACTGTGCTTTGAAAAAAGACAAAATGTGTTTGTATGATTTTGTTGAAGTCAAATGTGTTGTGAGATTACATTTGGAAAGATCATATTTGTAAATAACCAAGTGTTACAAAAGAGTTCCCTTAGAAGTTCAGGTCTGCAACAGCATGACCCAATCCATCATACATGTGGGTCAAGTCTATCTTGAGCTAGCTGTGGAGTTTCCTTTACAGTACTCTTGGAGTTTTCTGTAGCTTTGTACATACTGATCTTCCTCAATAATGGCCTCTTTCCTTCCCCTTTCCCCGTTGCCCCATTATATGTAATTTTATTTAGGTGGCTAATTTAGGTAAAATATGCCCACAAATATGGGTTGCCTTTTCCGTGAATTACTGGCAACTAAAAATGTAAATGTGTGTTCATATCAGACAGTGTTTTTAATGATATTACTTTTCAGAGATTAAAACAGATGCCCAGTTGAAAACTTTCTGGTTAAAATTTAATAAATTTAGGATGATATTCTTAACAAGATAGTATTTCTCATTATTAAATTTTCCTATCCCCAGTTCTCCATTGCCCATACTCAGGACCACTACTGAGTAGAATACATTATTATGTCTATGACATAAAGTACATACAAATTTATTCTTACTAACATGTTGCCTATTTTAATAATTGGGCAGTGGAGACAGATTCAGATTTAAGAATAAAAATCAAATACTATTGTAAGCATTTAAATGATCCATATATATCATAACTGATCCAGCTCTAATTCCAAAATCTCCTCTATGGATGTGGACCCAACAATAGATCTCAAATGCCATTCTATAGGGCTGCGAAACTGTCTACATCAGGTTATGTGGTATAATAATTTCTGGATCATGATTTTAAACCTTTATTTGGTTCCATTTCTACTCGACTCTTCACTAACAAGTATTCCTGATGGCCTTGAAAGTCCATGTTGAAATTTGAAGTTCAAAGTAACCAAATCAAGTACAAAATTATTTTACATTTAAACTATTAAGTACAAAAAATATCAGTTGTGTAATCATGGTAAAACATAAAAATTTGCTATAAAAGATTTTTAAAGGCTATTTTATTAAAACACTTATTTACTTAAACTCTTTGCTAGAATTTTTTTTAGAATTTAGCATCGGAGGAGGAATGTGACATAATAATGATTGAAAGTCGAAAGTTTAAAAGTTGTGATGCCCTCACATGGTTGGAGGGTTATTCTAGCTTCTAAGGACTGAATGTTGTCCACAAGAGTGTCTCATCAGGTCATAAACTGGTAAGACTTAATGGATTAGATTTTATGTATTATACCTGATATTACTGTATTGACTTGACTATGAACAAAATGAGCACATTGTATTACTAAGAGTATAGTATTAAATATAAGTTAAAATATGAAATTTTAAATACTTGGAGTATGTAATCTTTATAAAGTATGTGAGGCTTAAGGCCATATCTTTACAGTGGTGTTCAATAAATACATCAGTTTTAAAAAGAAAGTTAAATCCTGAATTATGTAAAATTCTTTAAATATTGTTGTTGGATCTGCTGTAGATGCTTACAGCATAGTGAAGAGCCCAAAATGCTTTCAAATTATTATTTCAGGAGATATTTGATAAATAATATATCTTGGTTTTCTTTTAAAAAATCCATTTTCTTCATAAAATGTAGTTTAGATTAATTTTATTGCTTTTGGGGATTTTACTTTCTTGATTAAAAAAAGACAATTTTCTTCTAAATGTTTCTAATAAAGCCAAATTTTTTCCTAATTTTTATGTCGAGTACACCTAAGATGCCAGTATCACATGAAAATGATGTATTAGAAGTCAATACACTTTTTTTTTCGTATGCCCTGAAAATTAATTCCTCTCAGAATTGTACTCTGTCTAGAAAAAAATAAATTTTAACTTGTTTTGTGTGCATTTTTATTTTGCTTTTGTTTACACAGCTCTATGGGGGGATTCTCTTAGAATAATAGAAATCAGCTCAAGATAATATTTAAATTTTTATACTGAAGATCACCACATTTTGCAACAAAGAAAAAGAATCTTTGCTAATTTTTATGTCCAATAAAGAATTTTAGTAAGAATTAATATTCTTACTAAAATGTGGTTACACCGAGCCTTCATGCCTATCAAAATCTATTTGAAGTTATTTATTTTCCAAAAAAGCCAAAAAATTCCCCACCATTATGTATACTTATAATGCACCAGTAAAAAAAAAAAAAAAAAAAAATATGGGCCAGGGTGGGCCAAAAGACCTGGTTATACCAACTAAACAGGCACTATGTATTTCACACTTTATCTTTAGCCAGAAATGGATTATTTTCTTCCTTATATGCACTCATACCCATTCTGTCTTTTGAATAACATTCTAAATTATTTCTGATACAGTATTCCATAGCTTCATGTTTATCATATTCTCTAAAGTTTCTTAAATTAGTATTTGAATCAATCGCAGTCTGGAAGGAAATACATATGACAAATCAATAAGTTGTTTCTTATCCTATATGCTTTTCTGTTTCCTTTATGTTATTTTCTATAACAAATCTACATAACTGATTATAAGGAGAACAATTTCTCTAGGATGTCCATATTTAATAGGGCTTCAGATGATTGGAAACTGTGGAATATGGGGCAGCATTTTTCATATGTTTAGATTTCTGTGAAGGGTTCACAACACTTGTCAGATTTTATTATTATTTTATTACTGTTATTATTGCTAGGGAATATTTTGTGCCTGAAAGGACAAGCCAAGCCTTTTAGGCACCCACATAAGTGGCTTATGAGAGAAATCTTCAACAAGTATAATGATTCTTAGTGATATTTATCCAAACTAGCTTATTTTAAGTAACCATAAGAATGATGGGACCCAGAGCCCAGCTGCTTCTGGTTTAGGAATTTCAAAGTTTCAATCCGTGTGCTCAGTGTTGATTGGATTTCTCCACAGAGGAGTTATGTTTATGCTACGGAGTGGTTATTATGTGTCAGGCACTGTGCTAAGTATTTTGGCACATTTTCTCACTTAACTTTCAGATACTATCAGTATCTTTGGTTTAACAGAGAAGGAAATCAAAAGCTTAGAGAAGTTAAGTAACTTGCTCAAGTCATGTGGCCATTGAATGGGAGCTAGGATTCATGTCCAGCTTTCTGACTGGAGCATGGACTCTCAGCCAGTGTATTTGTATGCAGAGTGACCCTGGTTAACTTGAAGGATAAGACAAAGGAGTTTATATTTTATGAAGATGTAAATGAATTCAATTTACCTTGAACTTAAATAGCAATGAGTCATCCTCTACTAAAATGTCATCTTTTAGCACATTGGCCAAAAATTACATGTTGTAAGTTGCTTACTATTCAAAATTACTTCATGCATGAGAAAATATGTTCAGATTTAATATTTATGATTATAAGCACAAATGTGTATTATATATACACATATTTTTAAAGTCTAGTACTTACCATAATAGTACTATAGTATTATATTAAGTAATATATTAATATTATATATTAATGTTAAGTATTAAGTATAACCATTAAGAGACTCACCCCTTAATATTCAGAATTTATAAATAGCAAACACTAGACAGCATTTTAAAAAACTTAACTTTGAGCCAGGTGCTGTGGCCCACGCCTGTAATCCCAGCACTTGGGAGGCTGAGGCAAGGGGATCGCAAGTTCAAAGCCAGCCTCAGCAATGGTGAGGCACTTAGCAACTCAGTGAGACTCTGTCTCTAATAAAATATAAAAAAGGCTGGGGATGGGGCCCAGTGGTTAAGTACCCCTGAGTTCAACCCCCAGTACCAAAAAAAAAAAAAAAAAAAAAAACAACAACAACAACAACAAAACAACCAACAAACAACTTTGAGCTGTCAGTGTTCCATGTGGTAGTTGGAAATATCCGATATAAAACTCCCTACTGAATTCTTTATGAGAATTTTTCATTTGTCCTTAGTTCTGAATAATTTTATTGAGAAACCTCTTTTATGCCTATTTTAAGAATTTGTCAGGGAAGAAACTTCTTTTGATAATATGAGGTTTTCTTACCCAGAACATTTGTACATATATCCTTTTGGTTGGTTTAATTTTTCTCTTGGATGTCCTCCAAACCTTATAACCTGTTCCCTATATTTAAGTACTCATGATAAAGTTCCTGTGTGTCCAAATATGGCATAAAGTTAAATCTACAGCAATAATACTGCTTTAAAAAAGTACAAGTTAAAACTGTAAGAATTTGTTTGCTCTTCAGTTAAATTGATTTTGTTTGCTGATAAGTAGAAACTTGATTTTTTCAGTGCCATAGTTAAGAATATACATATACTTTCATAAGTCCCATCAGAAAATGAAAATCATTTTTATAGTCTTCTTGATAATGCATTTGTATCCCAATTTCTTTAGTAGTAATATATTAGTACTAAAGTAATATAAGTAAATATATATTACTAAATATGTTACTGTATTACCATATATAGTGCTATATTTAGTAGTAATATATTTAGATTTTCAAACTATGGAAAGTTTGGACAATAAGACCAAGTTTCTAACACAGTTAGTTACTACTTCCGTGTTTGCATATTCTCTTCCTGACTCTGAGTACATATTGAAAGACCCCAGCTCAAAGTCAGCCTGCCAAAATCCCCAGCCTGTTGTGAAATAACTAAAATGAGACAAGAACTAATTTTGTAATAAATTAGGTAATAATCATCTGACCCCCTATACCAGGGAACAGGGAACAAAGATAGGGAACCAAAGTCCTGGGACTAATCTGATGAAATAACTGGAGTGCTAAAATAAGGTGTACCAGATTTTTTTGCGGTTTTTGGGGAAATTTGAAAGGAACTGGCAGCTGTGGCCCTAAGTAGACCCCCAAACTTGATTTACATTAACCAATGAAATGCTTGTTACTATGTATCTGCTTATATGCCTCTTAATACTTTATAAAAAGGCTTGTGACCCAGAGCCCGGGACGCTCAGTTAGCTGGAGCTGCTGAGTGTCCGCAGGCGCCTGTGTGAGAAATAAATTTCCTCTTGCTTTTGCATCCAGTGAGTGGTCCGGTGTTGGTTTCTTGGGTACGGGTCTCCGAGGGTCTTTCATTTGGGGGCTCGTCCGGGATCCAACAGACCCCTGCCCAAGGTCCACTCGGTCCCACCGGGAGGTAAGCTGGCCAGCATCCATTTGACTGTGTTTATGGCTATTGTCCTGTTTTGGGTCATTTTTCTGTTTTATGTTGTGAACCTTGTGATTATTATCCTGTTCTATTGCGCAGCGTTGGTACGTCAGCTACGTAGTTGATCTGTATCTCTGGGCAGCTTGTGAAGGAGTTGACGAGCTCAGACTTCACCCCTGCCACCCTGGGGGACGCCCTGGGGATCCGAGGGGCCCGCTTCTTTGGGGCACCAAGCGTATCCGAGGGATACGTTGTGTTAGTGGCTGAGGGGAGGACTCTGTCCACCCCTCGCCCATCTGACTCAATTTCTTTTTTGGCTTTCCGCCGAAATCGCGCAGCGAAATTGTTTCTTGGCTGTCTCATTGTCTTAATTGTCTCTGTTGTCTGTTACCTAGTCCATCTTGAAGACAAAATGGGTCAAACTATAACCACTCCTTTAAGTCTTACTCTAGATCATTGGAAAGATGTCAAAGACTGCGCCAGCAACCAATCAGTACAAGTTGACAAGAGAAAATGGCAGACCCTCTGTGCCTCTGAATGGCCCACCTTTGGTGTAGGCTGGCCGAAAGATGGAACTTTTAATATTGATATTATTTTGCAGGTCAAAGAAAAGGTTTTAGTCCAAAGCTCCAATGGACACCCAGACCAGACATCAAACCAAGAACCTTGAACCTCGCTGGAAGGGACCGTATACTGTCCTGTTGACAACACCCACCGCGGTAAAGGTGGACGGAGTCGCTGCCTGGATCCACGCCTCCCATGTGAAGGCCACCTCCAGAGGAGACCCAACCAAGCTGCGGGCCCCCCTTTGGACACCACCAGCCATCACCCCAACCAAGCTGCGGGCCCCCCTTTGGACACCACCAGCCACCACCACCTCCGGAGGAGATCCAGCCACCGCCGCCTCCGGAGGAGATCCAGCCTCCAGCTGCCAAGAAGCAAGATGGACCCTCCAACGCACCCCAAATCCGCTCAAGATAAGACTTATTCGCAAATAATACTGTTGTTGTCCCTGCTATCTCTGTCTGCCAGTGACCCACACACTCCCAGGCTTTTGACCTGGGAAGTGTTGTCCCAAACTGGAAAGGTTGTCTGGAATGTTTCTGATATTCATGTCCCCTATACTTGGTGGCCTAGTCTCTCCCCTGATTTTTGCCAATTAGCTGCTGGTGTAATTCAGTGGTATATAGTTACTGAAGATCCCGCACACCTAAAAAAAGAGATGACTAAAAATTGGGGTAAGGCACCTGGATATATGCCGATCCCAATAGGGTGTGCGGTATCTGAAGATAGATGTGAATTGGCAACCCGAGATTTCTATGTCTGTGCTCAACATGGGAGATCTAAACATGATACATATATGTGTGGGGGAGATGATGTCTTCTTTTGTTACTATTGGGGTTGCGATAGTACAGGAGATGCTTACTGGCATCCCTCCTCTAATTGGGATAAAATCATAGTCCGCAGAGGATGGGAAAAACCCCCTAACACGGGATACATGTGTACAAGTGATCCTGGAAAATGGAAATGTGATTCTGGATATTGTCTGCCCCTTAACATCACCTTTACCGAGCCTGGTAGGCAGGCCATGGAATGGCAACAAGGATATACCTGGGGACTCCGTTGGTACTTACCTGGAAATGATCTTGGAGTAACTTTTAAAATCTGACTCCGGATCAGAAATATTCCCCCTTCCCCAGGTCCCAACTCCGCCTTCTTAAATCAGCCTAAGCGGGACAGACTTCCCCGCGCTATACCAAGATGGCAACGACCAGTCAATACTGGTAATAAGACAGCACCTAGGCTACCTGTTGCCACCCAAAATCTCCCAAAGGCCATCCGAAATCCCCCAAAAGTAGACAATCCCTCAAAAATAAAAGAAAGACTTTTAGATCTTGTAACAGGGGCCTATCTGGCCCTTAATCAAACTCACCCTGAAAGTGCAAAAGACTGCTGGCTTTGCCTGGTTTCTAGCCCACCCTATTATGAAGGTACAGCTATAGTTGCTGAATTCTCTAACAATATCAGACCTTTGCTAAGATGTCTAACTAATCCCTGGTCACGTTATAAATTGCCCCTCTCTGAAATAAATGGACGGGGGTATTGCATAGGAGAAATTCCTTCTTCCCTTCAAAAAATGTGTAATCAGACTATCCAAGTACCCAATGGCTACTATTACCTAGCCGCCCCAGAGGGCACATACTGGGCTTGTAAAACTGGAGTGACCCCCTGTGTCTCCGCCGCGGTGCTTAATAAGCTTGCAGATTATTGTGTTATGGTTCGTTTGTGGCCCAGGATAATCTACCATAACACATCAACTTTTCTCAGTATTTATGAAAACCAAAAAAGGTACCGGAGAGAGCCCGTCACCATGACAATAGCTGTTTTGTTAGGACTTGGGGGTATTGCAGCTGGAATCGGAACCGGTACTGCCGCTCTGGTGCAGACTAGCCAGCTTGGGTATTTACAAGCAGCCATGACTGCTGACCTAGAAGCTATTGAAGAGTCAATTACTGCCCTAGAAAAATCTTTAACCTTTCTGTCTGAAGTAGTTTTGCAAAATAGAAGAGGTCTAGACTTGCTGTTTCTCAAAGAAGGGGGAATATGTGCAGCTCTTAAAGAAGAATGCTGTTTTTTATGCGGATCAGACTGGAATAGTTAGAGAAACTATGGATAAGCTCAGAGAGAGGCTAGCCCAACGAAAAACAGAGTTTGAGTCTCAACAGGGATGGTTTGCAGGCTGGTTTCATAGGTCACCTTGGCTGACAACTTTAGTGTCCACCATCATAGGACCCCTTATAGTCCTGCTCCTAATTTTAACCTTTGGACCATGTATCTTAAATAAGATTGTACAATTTGTAAAAGATCAATTATCTGTAATGCAAGCACTGGTAATAGCGTTGCAGTACAACCCTGTTAGACAGACTGAACCACCAGAAGGCATGCCCCTTGAGCAGGACCATGAGTATGCAGAACTGCAACTAGATGAAGAAGACGAATATGCAGAACTGCCAAGAGAACAGGACGAATGGATATAAGATTTTATCCATGATAAAGAAAAAGGGGGGAATGAAAGACCCCAGCTCAAAGTCAGCCTGCCAAAATCCCCAGCCTGTTGTGAAATAACTAAAATGAGACAAGAACTAATTTTGTAATAAATTAGGTAATAATCATCTGACCCCCTATACCAGGGAACAGGGAACAAAGATAGGGAACCAAAGTCCTGGGACTAATCTGATGAAATAACTGGAGTGCTAAAATAAGGTGTACCAGATTTTTTTGCGGTTTTTGGGGAAATTTGAAAGGAACTGGCAGCTGTGGCCCTAAGTAGACCCCCAAACTTGATTTACATTAACCAATGAAATGCTTGTTACTATGTATCTGCTTATATGCCTCTTAATACTTTATAAAAAGGCTTGTGACCCAGAGCCCGGGACGCTCAGTTAGCTGGAGCTGCTGAGTGTCCGCAGGCGCCTGTGTGAGAAATAAATTTCCTCTTGCTTTTGCATCCAGTGAGTGGTCCGGTGTTGGTTTCTTGGGTACGGGTCTCCGAGGGTCTTTCAATATATGATGTTAATAGTTGCAGTTGTGGTTGATAAGTAGCTTTTCAATAGTTTTTTAAAATGTTTAAAAACTAAAGTTAATACTGACAGATGAATGGTTTTGTATTTTGGACTGGTGTTTGATCCTTTTGACATCTGTGATACTGTCCCTTCATATTTTTCTTCCTGCACTTTGTTGGTAGTTTCTACTCAGACTCCTTGGCAGGCTTTTCTTCTGATTGTCCTTCTAAGTATCTTTGGAGTCCTCAGGATGCTGTCCACACCCTCATCTAACCTTCTTCATCATGCTAAGAGCATGTGGATGCCTGTGTGTGTCCTTGTGCCGTGGGCAGATGTGGACTTGAGGCACTCCAGCCTACGGCTCTCTTGGATTTTCATTTCCCTGATCTCCTGTAGCTCTCTGAACAAAGTGTTGCCAGTCTGCTACTGAGTGTCTCTTCATCCTGTCCCATCTCCCATCCCCCTGTTCTTTTTACTTGAAACATTTTTTAATGTGCTTTTCTTCTCCACCTAGCTATGACACTTCCTCTATTAAGCATTTTTTCCTGACCCTAGATATTATTTGTTCCCCAAACGTCCTCTAAAATCTTGCTCTATCTTAGCATTTAATGTATCTATATGACTTGTATGTCTCCTGAAGTAAAGTGTAAGCTCAAACCCTGGGGTTATTTATTTGACATTATAACCCCAGTGTCTGATAAATATTTAAGTATATTATAATCCCTCTCAATGTAGCATCCCAAAATTCAGTATCTGTAAAGAATGTCAGAAATTAAATACAATTAGAAGCAAGAAATAAATGTAGAAATTGATCACCTAACTTCTAAGTCAGTTCATGATGTTTAGATTTTGGCCACTGTAATTTACTACTACAAATTATATAGGTAACATATTAAGTGTTTACCATGAGCCAGACACTAATGCGTTATCTCACTGAGTCCCGTTACCTAGTCTTGTTGTTATCTTCTGAGAGGCTGAATAGTTTTTCTGAAGTCAATATCTTTATAAAGTGATGGAGTTGAGATTCAAGCCTCCGTGCGACTCAGATACAAAGCCCTTTTATTCATTACCACCTCTCACAGCTTACCTTGACTCTAGAATTA